>JABASD010001988.1:0-31655 GCA_019776165.1 Pogonognathellus flavescens
CAGACAGACGGACAGACAGACGGTCGGACGGACACACGGACAGACCGAAATTATACAAACAACTGACGTTGTTTAATAATATGTATGAATGTAATAACCATACGGTTATATCATATTGTTCCTAATAAAACCCCTATCATTCGATTTTTAATTGTGAATATAAAAATGAAACTGCGTGTCCATATTTTGGTTATACTATGTATTCACAGTGGAATAAAATAAAATATTGCATGGAATGACTGATTGTAATGTTATGGTCAAACAGTTAGTAGATATATTGGAGATTGGAGTACCTTCTTCATGTAAAGTACAATCTACAACTACTCTCCTGCCTCTTCAAATAAATCGCTGCCTATAGTAGAAAACTGCATTTACCAGTCGCATACAACTACAACATGGCAAAAATTCATACAAAATTCACGACGATGTTTAGGTACTTCTACTACACCCAAGAAAAATTAAATGTTTGCTATACAATATTACTTATTGCATTATTTATACAAAGATAATAACATAAAGATCCCTATGTAAATCTATTATATAATTAATACATTATATTATTCCTACCTGCCAGTTTTGACTATTGTATTGTAACTATATATCTCTATATATATATTATAGTCTCTTCTTATATTTCACACATTAATAATATTTTACATCTTTCAGTCGTCCTGCACCAAATGTCTTGGTAAGTGCAAGTGAGCAGTAATATTATTATTATTATTACATCTATAAGTACAACTAATAATATGCTTGCTGAAACTAACACAGTATAACTGACTAATAATTTTCATTATTATTACTATTACAACGACTACTTATACTACTCTACTATACTCCTATGAATATTGACTACCACGTAAGTATTAGCCCACAAACCTTTATAAAGTCTATACGCACACTGAAGATATTACGTATCGGCCTGTATCATAATGTGTGTAGAACTCGCAAAATATAATCCTATAATGGCACAATGGAATATATTAGAATATAATTCAGCAGTCTCACAGTCATAAATTAATGAGTTGGCGTAGCAAGTTTTTTGCTCATGCAAAACTTTCATTAACGTCTTCGTTTGCACTCTCTGCAGATACACAACACGTCTCTGCCTATACAATATATTATGTAGTCTGTATATGAAATGTAATGGTTTGTACAGTAGGAGAGTAGTAGTAAAATGCAAAAGTATCCTTACATAAAACTCTGTGTTGGCTAACTGCATGCAATTCCATACCTTTCATTTCTTTTCAGTTCCTCGATTTATTGTGCTTTGTACTGGTGGTGGACTGTGCCTGTTCTGGTAGAGTAGTACACACAAGAAGAATGCGAAATATACCAAAGAACCAAACAAAACAGTTTTATTTCTGAGAATATTGAGAGAGTGTGTATAGTTGTCGTGTTTTAGTGCTATGTGCCTTGTGCCTTTGCTCAAACGACATGAGACACAAAACACACCTTTGGAATTTCAATGTGTACAACAACGACAAGAGCAAGAGCAAAAGTGTTGGTGAAGTGAGACGCATGCAAAAGTCAAAATTACTCCACAAAAGGCACAAGCACAAAGTGTAGTTCAGTATATAGAGTAAAGATTAAAGTCGGTTTTTCAGTTTGCTCTTTCTTTGCCTGTGACTTGTACAGCTCCTTTTGGTGTTACTTTACATTTTAATTAAGTAAAGGCTACATTTTTTGCTATAGGTATGTTTACAAAGATTAATAATAAATATAATATAGTTATAGTAAGCATTTACACTTGATTTACGATTTAGCCTGTTTACTACTGTTAGTGCCACTTGTACAGTGGTGATAGAAACAAGAGCAGGAGTATAATTGTACATGTAAAGCAAGTTTGGTGCAAGTATGCAATGAAACAGAAGAGTTACAGACTATAGACGCCAAAAAGGATTGTAATTCTCATTATCAATCTAAAATCATTCATTGTCAGTGTACGTCGTACGTTATAATAACTGTTTTGCACAAACAAACAACTACAAGGCAAGGCAGTCCAGACAGGTTATAAGTATTTTTAATGGTCTTTGTGCTCATGGTGCCACAAGTCTCAGTTTGGTTCAATTCAAATAGCCGTCTCACCTGTTACACTGTTCCTAGTATTCCTAGACTTTGTCCAACTTTAGTACGACAGCAATAGAGACAGCATCAAAAAATTCACTTTAATAAAAGTGTCCCAGATCAAAAGTCAACAAATGTCACTGTCATCATTGCAGGAAAAACTGTAAAAACAAGTCAACTGTAAACAACGTTTTACGATTTATCAACGAAACTCATCCAAAAAGAAGCAACCCTGAAATCCGCCAAATCAAATCGCATAAAAATTGAAAATTTTTGTTTTGGTATATCTATATGCAAATCGAACGGAAATAAAAGCTGGTTTTACTTATAAAAATCCAAAGTTAGTGAAATATTTAAAGTGGCACACTAAAAAAGTCATTATTATTATTATTAGGAATTGACACTATAAGAACAATTCAGCAAACAATCTCAGGAGATTACACAAGTGCTGTTTAATTATTGCACACCTTTTCTACATCTCCAAGTCAAACACAATCGCTTGCATTCTACCTACGTCTGTGTGTTCCTTAACATCACTTTGGGATTTGTTGGGTTGGGTGTTTGAGAGAAGTATATGTGGTCGTAAAGTGTGCAAGTAAAAGAGTGAGAGTACGATTTGGGATTTACCAAATCGAAATTGTAATTAGACTTCATTAGTTCCATTAGTGTTACATACTTTATGCAATAGTAGTACTTTTGTAACTCAACACATACTATAATTGAAAATTGTAATAATTCTGCAGTATTTGGTGACGTAGAGAGTAAAGGATTATGAATAATAATAATTATGAATAAATGAACATTGCAAATAACTGGGGGTTATCGTTATTTGTTTAATGAGACTCTGTTTAAGCTGTGTTTCAGTGAAGTGGACAGTGTGAGTGTAGCTAAAGTGTTTCATAAGTAAAGTGTCTTAAGCACATTATTGGGGGTTAGATCCTCTTCATCGTTTTGAAAGAGTCTCCTCGGAGCGTTCTATGTAGCCTCGATATTTTTGACGAAGTATCAAAGAGTGAAAGTAATGTGGCATCTCCATTTAACAAATTCGTCTTTTCTATTGTTTCAGGCAAATCCCAGTCATATCATTACTATATTGAGGAAAACCATTTTTTCTTTTCATAATGTGTCATTCCTCACTTAATCAACTATTGTGCTGCGAGTGATTGCGATTATAAGTATCCACATAAGTACTCCGGCGAATTACACCATGAGTGCGTTTATGAACTCAAAAACTGCCAAGTTGAATGCAAAGGTTTATTACTAACGAGAATTTGTAGAAGCTGAATGTTGCAATAATAGAATGGACGCTGAAGGAACGTAATAATAATGGGATTTATGTGGTAGATATTGCTTAGCTAGGTATTTCCAATGTATATTGACTAAAATCCGTTCGTATGAAAAAAAATTGATTTGCAAGGGGAGTTTGAAGAAGGAATGTACATGAGACGGCGTAAAAATATGTCCAGCACGATGAAAGCTTGCGAATTCTATCTCCTTTTGCTGGCTGTTCGTGTGGAAATAGTTTTCAGTGGGTGGACAGAAATCCAAGACTCCCGATTTCAGAAAACTGAGGACTATCCCACGGTAAACAAATGCTGTCCTTTGTACATGAGCTATGAAAATGGAAATTGTATCAAAGCAGAAAAAAATGAGAGAATGTCTGGAAATGAGGATAATTCTTTCTGGGAAGCCCCTAAAACAATGGTGGCAGTTGGAAGGGACATGGAAACCATCAGCACTACACAGGTTCCTGCTGACCCTGTCGTATTCAGGTAAATTTAATCATCCCTTTCTTTTATTTATGCTCTTAACAATATCTAGCTGCTAGTCCATATTCTCCATTTTATGAACTCTTAATTGACTTCATTTGAAAGTACATTACTAGTTGAGAATAGAATTATATTTTATTATAATCTGCAAACTGCTTTGTATTGCGTATATTGATGCGATGTCGACTTGGCCTTTGTATTGATCCTTGTTTTATATAAGTTGTTGACGTCAAAATAAAAAATGCGTACCTACGCAAATCAGCAGGTTGTTAGTAATAATAATATATAAGAATGGTAGCAAAAAATTCCTATTACCCCTCACTATTGTTTATACCAGGAGTATTATTCTCCTATAAAATAATACAGAAATTATTGTAAAAGAAACGTATTAAAGTGATTCTTATCGCTATTGGCTAGTCTGGACATTAGAAGGTGTAGGTATAGTATGTATTGTGCTAAATGTACCATTACTGAATTACTACACACTGGAAAGGTTTTTGAGAACTGGTCGTTACGAAACAAAAATTAACATGACCCAGCAAAAACTAAAGAGTTTCCCTATACAAATACACGCTATTCTCATGAATGTTATACGAAATGTTATGTGGAAGTTCTCATCAGGTAGAAATGTTGAACATAACATGCAAGTTTCAACAATGAAGAAAAACTGCAACAAATGATTTTTTTAACTTTACTGGCCGGGCCACTCTCGCCACTCTGCATTCTTAGTGTAATGCAATCCTCTTGTTCTTGGTTTGTTACTGAGACAACAATTTTTAAATAAGACTGCATTTAAAAAAAATCTTAAGAGAATAAGAGAAATTATTATATCCTACATAAGTTGATCAAATTAATAACAGGGATTCCAAGTGTGTTAATTTGTCAAAATTGTCTTAAAGAAAGATTAACCTTGACTCGATGCACTAAATCACTCTTGTGAGTTGTAGTTGTAAGTTATAATGTAAAGATTGAAGTACTTCACCAAATCAGAATAGCTCTAAGCATTCAAATACTTTAACTTCAACCAAATGATGAGTACATTTTGATGAAATTTACCACATACTTACATTAAAGGAACGCTATTTATTTTTTTAAACTGGTCATTCCATTTATTTTGATTCTCATGTTTCAAAACATTAAATTTATTAAATATTGCTTACATTACTAAATCGAAATGAGGTTTTGTTTTTAAATAGGTACCTCTAATTTTGAATATTGTTCTACAATAATATGACTAAATAAATGAAAAATGATATACTTATATCAATAGGACGAAAGAAAAATTGAGGTAATGTTAAAACTTTGAAACATAACTTTGACTACAACAAGCCATTTTTTCAAACTCTCTCACGCAGTTACTGTTTTATTCCCATGGAAAATTTTATCGTGTGCTATAGGACGCACATTTTTCGCCAGTTTTCCTTCTAACGTAATATTGTATAACTTCCGCATTATCTGCAGGTCCATGATACGGTGTTATTAAAGATAAATGCAAGCAAATAATTTTGGGTTGAATAAATATTACATTACTAAATTCTTTAAATTCTAACATTGATAACAACCTCAGTCTTTTAGCTTCTCATTAATTTTAGTTCTGATATTTTATGATGTATTTTCAGTAACAAATCTCACGTATGTACTTCGCTACGCTGCGTGAAAGGGTGGAAAGGTCTTGTATGTATATGTAAAGTTGTCCGTCTTTTCTCATTTTGAAAAAACAGTCATTTTAAATCTTAGTTGAAAGATCTTCAAAGACCTAAAATAGATCTTACAAAAACCCTACCGGTAAATGTCCATGAATTTATCGTGGAACAAGAAATCAAATGAGCGGTTAAGAATTAAGAAGCAAAATCATGAAAATGTCGATTGAGGGCTAATTTATATCTAGGACTAGGTATATATTTTTATACATAATCTGCCATTTTTCTGACGCTGTTTGTAATACAGGCATGGTTTTGCATAATATACTATAGTATGAAAAAATGATACAAGGTTGGGTTTTAAGAACCACCTTGAATGACTTTTACATTCAACAGTAAATAATTGACGCACTCTAGCAAATGTCAATGTTCTTGATCTATTCTGAGTTTGATTGGCCAAAACTTGTGTGGGTTTTCAGTGATTAATGCATGTATGCATGCTTGCTAAACCCATTGAAGTTTCATTGCTTTGCTGATTTGTCGTGAGAAAATCTCATAAAGCTAAAGAAACTAAAATAGAAACTCCTGTTGATTATTCTTGAGATTGTGGTATATGCAGAATAATGTGTTAAGAATTGCGGGGGCAAGCTACTATTTCTAGTCAAGTCGATATACCAAATCAGTGTATATTATTACATTATGATAGTCAGTGGCGTGCTTAAGGCGGTGCGAACCAAGACATTTACCCTGGGCATCTAAATTTTAGGGGCTTTAAATTTTCAAAGCTTACACTGATATTTTTGGAATTTTCACCAAAAAATTAACACAATTAACCGGTCTTTTAAATCCTGGAAGGGTACAAAATTTGACTTTAAAGTAGCAAAAAATCGACCTATTTATTTTATACACTACCTACTTATTTTGCAATTCCATATTGTAAACCGAAATACAATACAGAAACCTATTGTATGTATATAATGTGTAAAGATTCATTAAAAGTGTTTAGTATTGAATCGAAATTCGAAGCATTCATTTTATATTCTGAAAGTTGAACATTATATGCATTCATCATGCAAACACAATAAATTAGGCAATAAACAAAATGTTAGGTATTCAAGAAACTGATTGGTCTCAAAGGTGGGTTGATACAAATAGGTACCTAATTTCAACCATAACAATATGTACTGTTATACCGATGGCCTTGGGTCTGCTATAAGCCATCAATTATCCTGCCTTTCGCAGTTCCGACTTCTTCATTTGAGAAGAAATACTGCGAAAGGACTTTAATATTGATGCAAGCTTCGTATCGTAGATTCTAGATTGTAAATATTATAGCCAGCCGACGATGAAACACGACCGGATACCAAGATGACAGTTTGGTCGCCTACGCATTCCTTTTATTTTATTTGCATGCAATACAGCGAATGAGAAAATAATAAAAACACCATATGCATTGTAATTATAGCAATAGCAAAGGCCACAATTTGTTCAGCTATGTCACATTAAACGGAAAACTACGAAATGAGAATAAAACCACTGGAATTATATTTAGTAATATCCTATTTATCCATTTTGCAAGAGTTACAAGCGTCTTTTTAACTCTTGCAACAATAAAAAATGTGGCTGTTAGAACGGCGACAGTTGACACTCTTGTCCTAGCCTTGACACAGGAACAATGATGCGAATGTCATTTGAGATTATTTTGTTTGTATTAGACGGCAGACTAGGAATGTATTTTATGCATTTGTGGCCGATTGTGTCATTTTAATAAAAGTGTGCATTATATTTCGCATATTCGTGGCTGCAAAGCGGCTCTAAACTCCGCTCGTACGTACGCCCGTCTCTCTTTCTACTACTATCTGGAAGACCGCGGAACGAAGTGATCGAATCATCGGACTCTGATTATGAGATTTTGATGTTTTAATATTTCTATTGTAGTATGTAAGATTTTAAAAACGGTTCTGTGAGGATGAATCAAATGCTACCACATTATAATTTCAGTGGTTTTATTCTAATCATTGCATTGCATTGCAAATAAAATAATTGCAGTGCTTATAAGGTTCTTTTAATATGCAGTATTAACCTATTATTATTTGCAGTCAAAGAAAATAAATGGAATGCGTAGGATGTAGGAGACCAAACTGGCATATTCATATACATAGGTTTCCGCGTTGTATTTTACTCCTGGGGAAAATATTTCAGATTAATATTGTGTTGTTTGTATAAAGATGACATGAAATGAGGAATTCATTTTAATAAAGTCTGTTTCCGATTAGGGTATTCTGAGAAAGTGGCATGATTTTATGCATGTGCGTACACATTCAATTTGGCGTATTGATTGTATACTACTTGAATGTATCATTATTGAGCAGTACTGATCAGCAATGAGCAGTACTTACCGTTTTTGAATTAATATGAAGAAGGTATTTTATTACGCTATTTAATATTTGTAAGTTGTTACAATTACTAAAAAAACATCCAGCATAATAGAATGTAGAATAAAACATAAAGATCACACAATTAGAATCAGATCACTTGCTTTGCTCCTACTGAAAACAGGCGGTTGTTGGTTGGTGGATAGCGTAGTGTCGTGTAAGCTTATACGACACATGTTCCGTTGCAAGTGCACTACTCATGCTTGGTATAAGTTGGTGGAGAGACGGATGACGGAAGCATTGAGTGCGGACGTACATGCAAAAGTAGTGTCACTTTCTCACAATGCCCTAATCTGGCACAGATACTTTTTCATTCCTCACGTCATTTTCTACAAACAAAAAAATAATGGAAGAGTATTGAAATGAAATTTATAAAAATATTATTATTATTATTAGTATAGTGATTGGGTTGAAACTAATGTAGAAATATTGTTGTTTATTTTTCAGATTAAAAGTAGCGAAACCGAATTGCACTTCTGAAAGGATGGAGAAGATAATTCACAAAGATTTGCTAACACTAAAGCAAACTGACAATGACACATCGGGTGGTGTTGAACAAACTGTTGCTTTGTCCACAGACGGTTTTCTTCTTTGGGCCGACGAATCCGGATATCTTAATCAAATATCATATGAACATTTCTGCATTGATCAGTGAGTTTAAAGAGCGGGCAATTAATTCTATTTTTCAATTATAAATAAATCATTTAATTTGTTCATTTTTGTCAGTAAGTATTTAAAAAATTAGAGCAATTATCAAAAACTCATTTTGATGAATATACATCTGCGAAATGATTATTCAAATTCAAGTCAGTGTTTAAATGAAATAAAAAGTGAATGTTATACCATAACAGGTCACGGAGAATGCATTTTTATCGATAATAATAATAACATATTTTGAAAAGTTATTCCGTTTTACACATAATTGTGACTATTATTTTGTTCGCAGAAGTAGCTCAGCATTCATTGCAGTTTTATGCAGACCGTCTTGCGATGAGAAAGAGCCGTGTGTAAGGAAATGTTGTCAAGAAAACAGTGTTATAGTAAACTCTACATGTATGCCCAGTAGTACCACATGGAGGCCGCACTTCTACAAGAAACCGTTTGAGGAACTGAGCGATTACCCGAATGCAACGACGCATTTCAAGATTGGCATTCCGCATTGTGAATCCATGTATGAAATTTTGGCCAGGGATGACCCAAGTGAAAGGTATATTTCAGCTTGAAATTGAAAATTGACACTTTCAAATTATTTTTTATAGTAAAGCGTTTCGTTACTTACAACTAAAATAAGTAGCTTACTAACTGGTAAGCAAGAAATAATATGTACCTTTTCTATATTGTTATCATAGAATGTTTCTTTTGCAAAATGGAACGTTAGTCATCTACTCTGGAGGAAAACCGACTTTCTTTGAATCTGATAGGTATTGTTTAGATGGATTTGGCTATGTGCAGAATTCAGACGGCTCTTCCCCACAATCTGATCCATTATTTCCAGACACTTATGAGTTGGCTCATTATAGTGGATTTGAATCAGATCAAGTTGCTATACTTTGCTACCCTGATGATCCAGACCACTCAGAACCAGAAGTATGATCGAAAGCTTAATTCTTTGAGATATTTGTTGTTAGAAAATAAGTATTGTGTAGTAATGCATGCTCTCTTTATTTCAGACATGGAGATTGAGGTTATATGCATCAGTGGCACTTGTATCAGCATTTTTCCTAATGCTAACATCGCTTGTATATTTGATTTTGTGGGAGTACCAAAATATCCACGGATGGCTCCAATTCTCTTACGTAATTTCGTTGTTTTTTGCCTTCACCTGTTTGTCGGTCGTTCAATTATTTTCAGATTCCATTCAAGGAACGTCTACGATTTGGTGCGAATTAATGGGTGCGTTATTAAATCGCCATAAAATATTTTATTTCTGAGAATGCGGCCCTTCTACAATTTTTAATCAAATAATCATGGGAAGTGAAGTAATCTTAAATTTGCTCTTTCTTATAGGTTCAGCGATTTTATTTTCCTTTCTTTCGGCCTTCTTTTGGCTGACATCGATGAATTTTGATTTATGGTGGACTTTCAGGTAAATTATTGAATTTGCAAGTGTTCGCTAACGAGCATCCGTCCGTCTGCACTTAAGAAATATTAGGTGACACTGTTTTATAAATGTTATGCCATTTATCGACCAATTAATCAATTGGATTTTCAGTGGCTGTTCAAAAAACCACTGTTAGTTGTGCATATGTTACCAAATATCTTCGCCTTCTATTTTGAAATGAGACGGACGGAGACAGGCTAACTATTTATTAAATGCCTACAAATGTTGCATTCACATTTTGCGATTTCCTGCTCAATTAATTGAATCATCTTTTTACAGTGGATGTCGACCGCTAAGAGCAAGCACTAAGACGGGAGAGAAGAAAAGATTTTTGTTTTTCAGTTTATTTTCTGTTGGATTCCCGAGTGCCATTGCTGGTACTGGATTATCCCTTGATTACATATTTCGGTACTTTGATTTCCACCTTTTACAAGTTTGTAAACATTTATAATTATGTTTTCCATCTGAGGCCTGACACCTCAGCTATGTGTTCTAAATGATGACTCTGTTGTAATGACATGTTGCAAAACATAAAACTCACACTTGAATCTACTTATGCATTTCAGTTATGATACAACAACGAAGGTTATAAGACCTAGATTTGGAGAAAGGAACTGTTACCTGTTTGCCCACGAGGAGCAATTACCTTACTTCTACGGCCCAGTGGGATTCCTGCTATGCATTAATTGCATGTTTTTTCTAAGCACTATTTACTCATTGCACAAATTACAAAGAGACACGAAATTTGCAACTCGTCAAAGTTCAAAACAAGAAAAGAAACGGTAAGTATTTTTACACATCTAGGATTTTCCAATTCAAATATTCATGTTTCATACATCATCATAATGTTTAAAAACAATCACTTCATTTGTATTAATTTCTTTCAGGTTTGTTTTATTCATGAAGTTATTTGTAGTAATGGGCGTACTGTGGATTTTTGAAGTGATATCATGGGCCACAGTTGTGTTTAGGCCAGAACAAAGTCACATTATCAAGAATTTTTTTATAACTACTGATCTCTTAAATGCACTCCAAGGGGTGGCCATATTCATCATATTTACATGCAAGCCCAACACTTGCAAGCAACTTGAAGGCCAATTTAAAAGGGTTTCAGTGTATCTGCAAGAGAAACGAGGTAACATTATGAAACTAAGTACCTGTCGAAAAACAGCTACTACAAATGCAATTAATCCTAATGACCACTATTAACTAACCACCATCATGCTAGATTTAATTTGAATTTCGTTGATCACTGTTATCTTACGTTGCATTGTTGTTTACTTTTGGCAGACAATAAGGATGCATCAGAAACACATTCTGTTTTGAAAAGGGCTTCTCACTGCTTTTTTATAGTCATTTGCACTTTGTCACTTCCTTTTGTTCATGGAGTACGCACGCTATTTAGTTTTTGTGGTCGTCCAACTCGATCTCTGGAAGGAAGACGAACCGCCAGTCACAATCTTACAACCACATCTACATTCGAAAAACATTTTCATCCGTCGTCCAGAAAAGTCAGTGATTGTTCAGCATCCACCACATTTTCCGTCGTGGATCATGGAAACTTGGAACTAACTTGATGCAAAATTACTTACTTTTTTATTTTTATTAAACCCATATTATTTTATTTACATTCATAACACTAACAAGTCAGAAAAGTAGTCAAACGTTATTCCTTCATTTACTTTTTTACATACCTGTATAAAAATTGCACATAATAATAAAATAGCCATAAATACTCCTATATAAAAGAAAGCAGCATGTCATAGTATTTTGTAAAGTTTACCAAAATATACTAGAATTAAGTATGGTTACATCATCATATGTATTATAAAAATTATCATATTACTGTAAAAAATACTGTTTAAAGTCCCTAAATACTCCCTACTTGAAATTATGTTCTTCTTTTGTCTTTATGTCATATATGTCACAATATTATGTCAACTGCCATAGTGTAAATAAAGATATCTCTTAATAATAACATACGTATTCATTTTAATTTAATTGCGATTATTATTATTAGCAATTATGACTTTATCCTACCCTTTATTAGTTTATTACATTTATTAGTAATTATTAGTTCCTACTAAGTACATGATAATGATGAACTAAATAACTCAACCGATATTTTTGTGCAGTCTAAAATTAATTTGCATTTATATTATTACATAATATTAAATACTATTTCATAAATATTTCAAGTCGAATAAAATAAAAATGACATGTCCTCTATCGATTTCTTCTCAATTGTCAATACTCATGTTAGTAACCGCATATCCTATCAAATTGTTAAATATTTTAATTTTTTATTTACACCGAACACAACCAGGGCATATTGAGATTGTAAAAGCGGGTGAATGCGGTGGGAATGTGTTGGAAAGGGAAAGGGACAGCATACAAATTGGGGTATGTTTATTCCTCACTTGCTCGTCCGCACTGAAAGACATAAAAGGAAGCTGCACGCGGCCAAATCTTTCATTCGGATTTCATTTCTTCGCAGTTCGGTGTTACAGTTTGCTGCAGTGCTCCGGGTTGACGTGTGTCATAATCTCGCTCTCAGTTCTCAGCCGATTTCTTTTGTAAGGTAAGCAAGGATTTGATCATTTGTTTGTTTTAATTCTATGTAAACATTGATTTTAGCGTATAATGGGGATGAATTTTTCAAAAATAATCATAAATTTTGAAGATTTTTGGTTTTGCCGACATCGGCTGGCTCTGGCTGTGCTGTGATTTTGGCAGTTGTAGTTTGAGTTTTGAGTGGTAGTTGTAGAGGCAGTGCGCCTGAAATCCTTTGAGATGGCGCGGTGTGGTTGTGATTCGGAGGGTTCAGTTGTGGTTTTCTCTGTTTCAGATTATAAGTATGTGTACTGCAACTTAGGAATTCTAAACTGTGCGAAAATGTTTCGGCGCTCTTCTAAAATACAATGTTGAATAATGTGTTCTTGATCTCAGTGGATTTTTCACGTGTTCGTAGTTTAGTGTCGATAAATGATAATAACTAACAGTAAGTTTCATTTTTAATTTACAGGTTTTGTAAAAATTTACAATCATGTCAAGCTCCAGTCCGATGGAGAAACTTTTACAAGTTATTCGGTTTTTAGCCGAGCCTTTTGACAAGACTTGTGGGCAGTGTGGAGGTACGTACACAATATAATATATATATATATTGCACTTTTTACTTACAACTTACCGATTGGCATTGATTAATTAAATGAATAAAACAAAGTTATGTATCTAGTAATATTAATGGTCTGTGATTAGCTTTAATATGTAATATTATTATATTTATTTATAGCTGGCAAAGTTGACTCAGTCCAAACTGCAGATTCGATGGAATCTTTGTGGTTGAAAATGTGTGAAAAAGTGTGGAACATAATCAAGATAAGTTCTACTTGTGAAGCGCGAATAAACCACCCGGAGTCTTCTTCAAGTTGGAAGTTAACGTGTACGATTCTGGAGGTTTTGAAGCAATTAAAAAGTCAAGTTGATGAAATAGAAGAAAACCAAACGGAGGAAGAAAATACAATTGAAACACTTAGTGTTCAATCACAGCTCTGTGTAGCGAAGTGTTTAGAGTTGGTAGTTGGGTTTGGCATTTTGCCGTACCTTATTCCTGGGGTGGGAATACCGAACAAGTTTCGTAACACAAATGCCGACACTACAAATGCCATAGCAGCAGACAGCCAAGCGAGGCAGTTTGTGCAATTCCAACGTTTATCGCATTGTATAGAATACATGATTATGTTATCCACACATGATAGCTTTCGAGTGCTAATTATTCCACATCATCTCAATGATATATTATCCGGCCTAATTCAAATTTGTAAGGCGCCTATAAAGGTCCCCTGTGCCATCATTCAAAAGCCTGAGACGTCGCAAGGAGGAAGCGCTGGCGGTTTAACCGTTGAGGAATTCGCAAGTGCGAAATCTGTCCGAGAAACACTTGAATTTCTTATGGTAGAAACATTTTCTCCTTTGGTATCAAGACAGCTTTGGGTCCGTTCCCTTATTCTCATTGGAGCTGTTCAAAAACCCAAATGGTTTCGGGTGGAATGCAATAAGATCCTGTACGAAGCCTTATTAGACGAAAAAAGTGGTTTGATGACACTATCCCAATCAGTTTTGGATATATTGAGTAACTCCTCCAAGTGGGCAGCCACAAAGGTCATCTCGAATGTAGTTAACTCAGCGTACGTGGATTTAAACAATGAAGGTGATGATGCAGTTTTAACTAATCTTAGTAAGCAGATCCTGAACATGATAACGTTGAGCCTAAAACAGGGGAGACTATGTGAAGCGGAAATGGAAATTTGGTGGCTACGCATTGCACTGTGTTGTGGTTTTACCTTGACATCCCTGAATAAAGAAAAAAATCATCAACATATTTGGGACTTGCTTTTTAAACCGGTGTTACGCTTGAACGAATTTTCCAGCGGGAAAATGCTGACGTATTCAACTGTGGAGGAGGTTGAACGATGCATCTATGTGGCCATCGAATTAATCAAATATGGCTGCCCGGTGGGTGAAACTTTTGAGGTGAGCGACTACCAGCCTTTGTGGTCGTTGCTATTTCAAATTCTCGCAGCCACCAGTAGATATCTCCATTTGAATGACCGTCGTTCACCAACTTCGTCAATTGTCTTGCGCCTCAACACGTATATTCATGTTTTCATGGTGAACTTGGTTCAAGTTGCAATGAAAAATGTGTCTGAAACTGCAACCATGTCCATACGCGATTTTTTTGTTGACTTAATGGTTCGACAGACGGATGTCTTAAAATTTATGGAGATCAAATGTTGTGAAATGGATGGCGATGATTTATTGGAGTCTACGGCTGGATCTTGGAAAATATTGAGTAGATGCCAACCACGTTCTGGCAGTGTGGTAATGACGACTGATGTTGATGTGTTGAGGGAAAGCTGCGCCGTGCTAGTGGAAGATATACTTCTTACAAGTCAGTTTAAAGACTCCCAGATGATCCAAGATTTATTAAATCAGTTGGTATTATCGGACCCACAAGAAACCGCGGAAGACATAAAAGTAAAAATGGCTAATATTTCTATAAAAGCAACTGAGGAAGGATCTTCAAAGGATAGGAATGCAAGAAAATCCTCCGTGGAAGAAGTTGAAGCTAAAACTAATTACATGCAGGAGGCATTACGGGTAGCAGCTAATACAGTTTTTGTGATCTCTAGTCTCATGAACTCTCTTGGTGGAGATGACGATATTATGAATAAGTTCCTAAAGGAACAACAAGATGATCCTTTCAAATTTCTTAATATGCTAATGACGAGATCTTCTATGCTATCGACTGGAAGCGAATCGATCGACTTAAAGGGAACTATGGCTCATGTTATAGCAACTTTGGAATATCTTTGCGAAGCAACTTGTGAATTTAATAAAGGAGATGAAGGCGATGTGTTCAAGAATAACGACAAATGGCAAAGATTAGAATGTTTTCTGCCTCAGTTAGAAAGAATTTTGAAATATAGTTCTGGACTTTCTACATCTATGACTTGCTCGGCTCAGAACATATTAAAATGCATCAAAAGCCGAGGGAAATATTACGATTTTTCTGGAAGAACCAAGAAAGAAACTTTGGTGGAGCTAAGTGCTTACAAAAATGCCTTGGTAGATGTTGAATCTCCGCTGGTACATATGAAAGGACATGGTCTTTTGACTCTGCGAAAACTTTTGGAGGAAAATGACGAAGAAACGTTGGAGCAAGAGGAGAACTTACTCGCTATTTTCCAGACGGAACTCAACCATGATGACTCGTATGTGTATTTGATGGCCATAGAAGGAATGGCAGCTTTAGGATTTCGGTTCCACAAGGTGGTAGTGCCTATATTAATCAATCTCTACGACTTTCCTACTTGGGGTGCTCCGATTGAAGGGCAAGAGTGTGGTGCCGCCAGTTCAAGTAGGGGATCTGACCGAAGATCGAATATGACGGACGACGAATTAGTTGAATACCGTCTGAAGGTCGGGGAGATTCTCGTAAAACTGATTCAAAAATTAGGAGGAGAAATTGCTCCGCTCTACCGTGGGCCTGTGACCAACGTGTGTTTCCGCCTGGTTCGTGACGAGGATCCAGTAATCAAAGCCTCTGCACTTGCCAATCTGGGGGAACTCTGCTACATTCTTAAGGTTGCGTTGGGCAACATTCTGGTTGAAGTAAGTATTGCTTTTTGTTATACTTTTGTCTCTGTATAAACCCGCGCCTTTAAAGTACATTTTTATAATCTGTAGTCATCTCTAATACATATTGCAAATATATATAAGTATTTAAGAACGATGTCCATTAATATCTTGTATATTTAACTATTTGTGTCCTTAGGTGTGGGGGTACGTGGAAAATATGTTACAAACGGAGAAGGTGGTAATAGTTCGTCGTGCTGGATACCATTTAATGGTTCTGCTTCTAAGAGGCATCGCTAAAGATCTGGAGGTGGAGTTTTTGGTACAGAACAGGGATGTTGGTGTCTATTTAAGAGATGCTCGAAGGTTACTGAGTGACAAGAAAAAGACTGAAACAGATGAAGCATCGAAATTTCATATCGATCTTGCATTGGAGGAACTTTATGTGATCGCAGCCAAATTTTTTATGATCCGTCCGCAAACTTCTAAGTGACGAATTTATAAAATACTAAAATATAGTCAATATTTACTTAAGATGGAATTGATGGAACTATTGTATCTTTACAATGTGCAGTATAGTAAATATTTTTACTGGAAGTTTTAATTATACATACCTACCGTAGTATTGTGAACTTATTTCCGCATTTTAAATTACCTACCATTATCCACAATCAAATACGCCTTTAAATGAGAAGAATTTTACATTTTGTGCATATATAGAAGTGGGTCGCATCTCTCGTAAATTAGTTTCGCAGAATTTGCAATTATAAGTAGTGTAGAACCTTGGAATTGGAATGGAATCATTTTACTGTTGGAATTTGTTTCATATAAAGTTAACTGGGAACGGGAAAAGTCAGGACCCTGAGTATTCCTCATTTTGCTGATTGATTATTGTAAATTACAAATGGTTATTTCTTGGAATGTTTGTTAGTTGAGGTACCTTGACCTGAGTTCCTGCACGAGTAAATCTCGGTATTGTTCAGTAGGGGAAGGAAAAAGTGAAAATGGACTAACATTTTATACAGCAATCGTTCACAGTATTAAAAACCAATATTCAAAGCGATTTTCCTGACAAACAATTGTTTTTGTTTACTGAGGTACATCGATTTACCTCAGGATTTAAATATAGGACTTAATATGCACTAATAATTAATATGCAATTGTGCTCTAATTCGCATCGAAAAATATCAATGTCGGCTTACATGTATTTGTGTCATTGTTACTTCACTTTATTACGAGGATGATCATTCCTTGTAACTATACAATACTACCATAATGTAAATCTACATATATAGTATATGGAAGTTCAAAACAGAGTTAAACGGAACTAGTTTTCCTTTACAAGAAAATCCGATGCATTGTTTTGCTTCAAGTGACTATAGGTAGTAGGTAGGTATTTGTATATGGATATGCGGTTTGAGACGAAATTGTGTTTTCCTCTTTTGACCATCGACTTTAGCTTTTGCTAGATTTTACTTGCTTGGATGGGTTGAGTGAGGTACATTTGTGCTACGCAATTGATTCTTGTCAAAATAATTATCTACAAATAATTAATATTTCAAACAATTATTCTCAATTCGCAGTAATCATTAGTAGTTTAGTAGCATGTTATTTTAAAGATATAAAAGTTTGTAACCAATCTAAAAAAATGAAGAATTCCTTTCTTGTATTTCTGAGTTCATTTTTTCTATTTATTTCATTTTGTCCTACGAAAGCAATAGAGTTCACTCTAAGAAATTGCAAAACTCATGATGATCAGATCGATGTTAAGTTGCCCAATCAGACACTATCCTTCAGGTAAATTATTTATAATATTTCATTACAATTGCACTGCAAATAGCATTAATTTGAGCGTGAAAATCCGATTTTCCTATGACAAAACTTTCATGAATCTTAAGAACTATTCGTAGTTTTTAGACTATAGATGATTTGTAGTCAAAATTTATTTTTTTGTTGGAACTCGAGGACTCCCAAGAAAATTAGATTTGGAGTTGCACATAGCCCCAATACGTTGACACGCTCCCATTCTTGATTTGGTTCACATCTTATTATAGCTTTTCTTGACTTTATCTACAGCAAATTTTTATTTTATCTACATATAAAACTATATATGAGTAGATGTGCAAATAAGGTGAACATATCGAAGGGAAACTGTTTAAAGAGTTTATTTAATTATTTCCATCTACGCATGAGTGCGTGATTAATGATGAAAAACTGAAACTTGTTGAGTTCCCTTTTCTATTTTTACTTTCTGTTGAGTTCTCAAAGTTCATTGACAATACAGAAAATTAATATTTTTACCTGTGAATTCACGCTCATTCAGGTTGGAAAAAAGCACTAAGCCATGTAATGCAAATTCCACAAGAGTAAAGTTGGATTTGTCAAAAACGGCAATTAATGAATACGATGAATGGATTATTCCTGGATTGAATACTGAAGATACAGCTGTATTATATCCGGATAACAATGGAACAATTTCGATCTCAGAAATAAATTATGAGAAAAACAATTATTGTATACGAAAGTACGTACAAACTATCCATATTATACTTCCTCAGCATAAAAATAAAAAATGTATTTACTTATAGATCTGAGAATTACGACAATCACAATGTACATTCTAACAAAGGAAAAAAATTCATTTTCAGGATTGAGAAACAAATTGTAAGTTTCGAAGTATGTTGTGCTGAAGGTCACGTTTGTGTGAGGAAATGCTGTGCACCTGATATGGCGATTCCTGCAAGTGGTGACAACATTACGTGCATTGACGGAGAAAATTGGTATCCTCCGTTATATCATGACAAGCCTGGAAAACCACTCTCACAAGTTGAACAAAATCAAATTAAAATAAGTTACATCGTAGGAATTAAATGTGCTTCACTTACGATTCGTAACACAACATGGAATAAACGAAGCAGTTCGGGTGAATCGTATGGAAAACATTATAACTAAGAAAATTGGATGAGCATTGAAATTGTGAAGGATTAAAATTAACTTCAGTTGAATATTAATGAATTTAAGGTTTGTGGTGCTGAAAAATGGAAAAATCAAGCGTCTGAACGAGTCTACTGGCAAATGGGAACGTATTGACGAGTCGATTGACTATTGCATTGATAAACTTGAAAATGCTGTTCAGGGTCAAGGCAGAAGCGTTATGGGCAATACCGTTCAAAAAGGAATTTTACTGCAATGTAAAACTAATACTACTTCTGATGCCACGAATCAATCAAAAGTAAATGCAGTTTTGAGAATTTCTAATGACATTACTGATATCGCCACATAATAAAGTTGCAAAGGTTGAAATATTGGTTTGTTTCTTTGACAGCTGTACGCCATACTTTACACGGTGTGCTTTATAATTGCCATGTTGTTCCTGTTGGCCACTGCCGTTGTAAAGTTCCTTTTGTGGGAGAAGCAAAATATTCACTCTTGGGCGATTCTTGGCTACGTATTGAGCTTATTTCTACTTTACTTTTGTCTCATTTTTGTTTATCTCACAAAAATTGGTGTAGCCTCGTTGAATTCATGGGCTTGCATTTTTCTGGGTAAGTCATTCTACTACATAAACTTTTTTAGTTCTTTTTCTCGAGTTGTACTAACAAAGTATTGTAATCAAGGTGTGATGACGCATTTTTTTGCATTCTGTACTTTCTGCTGGTTATCTGTCATTAACTTCGACTTGTGGTGGACTTTCAGGTTTGGTTTTTTATACATCAAGATTTATTATTGTATTCTGCTTGCTAATGCTTCTTAACATCTAGGACTGATCTTTGAATACAATTATAATGATAATGATATTGATGATAACATTGTATGTTGTGACTTTATCTCGGTAATATATGCACTTTGCACTAGTAGTTTCCTGTACATACATTATTCCAGTATTAATTTGCAACAGTAGTTATATTTGGTATATCATAATGTATTTGTATGTGAATTTGGTATATATACGAAAACTGCATTTGTGTATATGTAAATTAACTGATTACTGAGCAATATTATCTTTGCTTGTTTTAAAGTAGCTATCTATTTTTTCTTACACTTGCTTTTTTACTTAATTACATTTCGAAATGTAAATAGAATACAATAGGTGATAAAAAATTTGTGCGCATACGTGTTTACAGTTTGAACTCTACGCAGAACAGAGTTTGTCATTATTAGAGCTATTCAGAATTCAGTTATCGATTAATGTACCTAGATTTTATATACTTACCTACATAGATAATGTGTAATGTGAGACTTGAGTCTGGTATAGTTCGTGTGCACTGTGGATTGTTGAATGAAATGTTGAAAATGATTGCTTCAGTCGCACAAATGTACTATTTATATTCACAATTTTAACTATTTGTTCGTTTAACAGAGTTTTGAACCCGGCGAATGAAAAGAAACTTGATATTAAACGATTTCTATCGTATTCTGCATTCGCAATACTATTGCCGTTGTTGATGATATCCGTTGCCCTTGGCTTGCAGTTTTCTTATAAGTAAGTTAATTTATCTTAGATACATTTGCATTTTTCGGGCAAGTATACTTGAAGGTACTATTTAGTCTTTATTGGATTAAATTACTCTAGGCCGGGATCTAAAAGTGTCATTCAATACCCCATGTATGGAGCTGAAGAGTGTTTTCTTTCAACAAAAGCTTTGTTTCCTTACCTTTATGCACCCTTGGGATTTTTCCTTGCTGTAAATCTGATTTTCTACATTACGACTACATGTCGAATGTTTACTTTGTATAAAACGAGTCGAAGAGCTTCAGAAACCAGTACTAAAAAGCAGAGGCAGTCGTAAGTGTAAACAGGATAATCATTACCTTTGAAGTTTTCGTCTTTTGAAAGCGTCAATAGAATCATTCATTGATGCTTACCTTTATAAGTTTCATATTTAGCTGCAGACTTTTTCTGAAATTATTCATTGTCGCTGGTTTGACTTGGAGTTTCGAATTTATTTTTTGGATTGCTGGTGGCACCACGACAACGTGGTATTGGATTCTGTTGGATATGGCAAATATACTGCAAGCCATTGCTATATTTGTGATATTTGTATGCAAAAGGGAAACTGTAAGATCATTGGAACAAAAATACCCCTCTCTTAAAGGTACACCTTTCAATCTAATGACATTCATCCTCAAAAATGTTAATATAGCAAAGCAGTATTAAATTCACTCGTATGAAAATATTTGTGGTTAGGAACATTTGGTGTAATTGCTCGTTTTACCAAAACTCCGAATTTTTCAGAAAGATCTACGGACGGTAGCACCAAAGTAAGTCGCACCGAACTTTCAAAAAATGGCATTTCATCTACAGATTCCATTCACAGACAGGAGAGCATTGAGTTATCTTAAAACATCTTCTTTAATTCGCCTACATAGTATTAATGAAATAATACAAATAAATCAAATGAATTACAAACACATTTACATTTTCATTTTATAATACTCTTCACTAATAAAAAGGATAACAATAAACCTTTCATGTATAATCATATCTCCCCATTCTCTCATTCAGTGTGAAATTCGACTTTTCTGATAAGTTTTCCATAAGAAATTTACTTCAGTTTTATAGCGTGTTAAATGAGCCGATCAGAATACTTGAAATAATTTTTAGTGAGGTTAAAGTCGGCATGCATCAATTAATTAACATTATTTGCATATTTTCATCGTTTGATTTCATATCTACCGAAAAATTGGTTTAGATGGATGAGTATTATCTCTATATATATATTCGATGTGTAGGTATTATCTAAATAGGTTGTTGTATTTTCAGATACCATATTTTTATTTATTGGTCGAAACAAACAGATAATTTTTATGATTATTTATTGTAAACCTTTGAAAGCCTCGTTACGTAGTTTAGTTGTAGACCTGTAGATCTAGAAGTATAAAATAGTTCTAGTTCTATATAGTAGGAATCTTGAATCTAGCCCTAGCCATTAATTGTTCATACATTTGGCCACACATCCCTCACTCGTCCTACTCTGAGTATCTGCGTTCTCTATAGCTAAGTCGTTATGTTTTATGCAGACTCGTTATAAATGCTTTTTGTTTAGTCTTAGTGCTTTGAAAGTAGGACTTGGGGAATCTGTGTTTGTATTGTAGCTATCATTCATGATGAGATGACTCTTCCTAAGTAAATGACTACAAACAATGAGTACCTAAACAATTTGAGCTGTATTGTATATTGAGGAAAAACCGGTAATAAGAAAATCATTTTTATTTGCGTTTCAGTCTCATTATTTTATGGTACCAATATAATAAGTCACATTCTTCTACTACATACTTAACACCACTGCATTATATCGTTCCGCTGACATTTGCATTCCCATGTATACACTCAAACTGCATCTATAATCAACGCTTCCATCAAATGATTTATTTGAACTACAGTAGCATACATAATATACATTATACCTATATATTTGCACTGTAGAAGTGTATATCTAGGTAAACTATGAATAAACAAATATTTCTCATATAGCACAAAGATGTTTTTGCTTTGCATTTCATTCTCGAAGAAAATAATATAAACTTTAACAAGATTTCATAAAATACACCAACATCAAATGCAAGTCATCATCAAAGAGGATTGTTTAAAAGTAAGTATGTATAATATATAGCTATTTCTATAGCTATTTCTATCTGAGTGGTTTTATTAAGAAATAAAGCGTAGAATATCGCAAACAACACTTCACCTTCGTCGTTGCTAAAGCTAATCATTTTATTGTCAGACATTCTAGTAAACTGAGACGTAAATTCATTTGGAAGCTCTCACGTGGAAGACGTAAAGTAACTGATACGAAACCTGTGATGTCTGTCTATGTCTACACAACAAATTAACATTAAATTATAAAGCATCATGACTAAAGTATAACGCACACACAGCGACTTGCGACTCTTTGAGACTGCGAATAATGCAGACATAAAGGATGAGACTGTGATGACACAAACAAACTTACCTACTTATTCTAACTCCAAACCCTACATGTATTATATTTGGAAATAGTGAGGAACTATTTAAGACCACGTTGTAGTTCTCAGAGAAATATTGACGAAAAGTAGACCTTGAAGATGGTAAACAGTCAGATGAGTGAGATAATTAGATTAGATTTGGAAGACATGAAATTGTATTGACGACGGGAACTGACGGGAGATGATGAGATTACTATTGACATGTCATAATATAAGATATAAGTTCCACGTAAATAGATGCAGCACTCCACTCCCTGTATAGTAAGAAAAGTACCTGAACAAAGTTCCATAAGGTGCAGGTGCGACGACGCGTAAGAAGCAGAAATGTACAGAAGACTGAACATTCGTTGTGTTCTTCTGCTCGCAATTCGCAATCAACGACGCTCTATCTCTGCTCCTGACTTTGATGAGTTTCAGATGAGATTATGAATGTGATACAATTAGGTAGGCACAAAATGGGAAATGGTTATGTAACCTGCACTGATATTCAATGAGAGGAGTTTGCAAGTATAATAGGAGAGTGGTAGTGGCTATAGCATGTCAACGGAGAAATATTAAGTGGTGCAGATAATAATCAAATTGTGATGATTCGTGATGTTGTTGGAATTGTGTAGAAGCAGGAATATGTCGTAAACGGAGGTACCTGTGGTTGCTATTTATTCACAATTCGTCGTCACTGATCTTGTTGAATGTTGAGTAAGACGCAGTCTACACCTGCGTATAGTTGTTGTTGTTGTGTATGCTGTAGTAGAACAATTATTATACTAGCGTCCACGAATTACGAGGTAAGTGTGTCAGATTCGAATGGAAGACAACTTCCAACTATTTACTTGCTAGACTTACCGTGCTCTGCTACTCCACCGTGAGATTATGATATGGATGGCAATACTGGGATGATGAGATGAAATTCTGTACGATGAGACTGTACGAAGGAACGAAATGGCTATACGAGTGGTGTGTTATCTGCAAGAAGTTGTCTAATAATAAGGCAGGGAGTACTGCCAAGTATTATGTGTAAGGCTATAGGTATGTCAGAATGTGGATTGGATTGGAGAAGAATATGATTTGCAAATCTGTGTGATATCTGCGAGTATTTTGTGTTGTGTGATGGGAAAGGGTAGGATAACTGGTGACAATGAGCACATAATAATATTACGTAGATTAGAACGGGACGGATTGGTAAAGTGAGACGAGTTTGAGGATATCTTAGTGTGTCATGGGGTCCCACATCTGGAGGGGCAAGGGGGCTGTGTCCGGGTAAAAGGCCAGAAACCTGATCAACCAGGGTCAACAAACTACATCTTAAAAACCTTAGTACGAAGACTCTTTGCTCTTAGTTGCTCTTTGAGCTTGGCCACGATCACTTGTTTGTACTTTGTGTTTGCATTGGAGCATCCTTAAGGTAAACAAAATTATCATTATACACAATTCTACTTCATTCAATTCATACAACCATTTCTCAATATAATTCTCCCTACTTCTATTTGTTTCGGAGTTTGTTGTCAATTTCTAAAAACCGATTTCATCAATTGTGTTTGTGAAAGAGGAGGAAAATCTCATCTTAGTTTCTGTAGTCTAAATCTTCTACACGTACGTACAGATATACTCACAAATAATTCCGGTGACCTGGTTTGCTCTTGTTTGTTTGTCTTCTCAACTCGGTGCTGTTTGGCTTATTTTTAGTAGTGAATTATCCCATTATGTCTCTTTTCAAAATCTTCTTAGAAAACCCTAATTTGTCATTTGCGTTGTTGCCTTGTTGTCATTTACTCACAAGTGAGAAAAATTGAAATACCTATAGAAGAAAAGAAACCTCGTAAAGCAGGAACTGCACCCGTTCATTTTGGAAAAAGTCATTTTAATTTTGAAATTTTTGATTGGTGATTGGAGTCACAGAGTTTTCTGAGTGTATGATTAAATGCATCGGGGGACTATGGAGTTATTGGCTAATTGTATTATTAAGCTGGGTGAGATAGCAGAGAACAGCAGATCGAGTTGAATGACCCGTGTCACATTCATTGGTAGTAGTGAGAATATTATAATAGGAAACCGGAGCGACCGGTTTTGAATGCGGTAGTTCTTCCTACATTACCAGCTGCCTCGATTTACCCTGACCTTTTAAGATGAAGATGAGACTATGGGACACAACAGTACAAGCATATCCTCGTTCTACTACTCTTTCTTGCCTTGCCTTACCTGCCACAGTCCATGAGTGTTTCTTCAAACCTTTCTTGCAAAAGAAGGAGAACAAACAAAAAGTCATTACATAATCTAGCCCAGCAAGAAAACCACTACGAGACTTACTTTGAAGAACTTGCAATGCACTAAAGCCCAGTCGATGTTGATGCAGTCGTTCACACTCTAAAACAAGTTTTACGTTACCTATTTGGTGTACACACACTCACACAAGTACCGAAGCACATACTACACCACACATCATTTTCAGACATCTCCTTCAACCACTTTACATAGAAAAGTGTGCACTGTGCAGTAATCTCAACAAAGCACAACAAACATCAACATCATCCAACCAAAAGCATTCATTCAACTCACACAGTGCAAATCGAGTTGGAGTCAAGCTGCATTTCCCTGTCTGGCTCTGCGCTTCAGTCCACAAATTATCTTTCATTCTCCTCCCTTGCTCCACAACAAACACTCAATACCATAATACACTTCCAGTCCAGTAATGAATTTTAATTATATCACCATTTCCCTTCAAGTTTTTCATTTCTGCTAAAACACGTTAGCAATTTATTGCACAAAAGCCTGTTTGTGTTTTAGTTGGTTTTTTGTTAGTGGTGAAAATTATTATATCAGTCTTCGACCAAGGCAAGGCAAACATCCTCGTCTACTAATCCTTACGTTAATGTACCATGTTAGTTTCCGCTTTTAGCAGCAACAGTGAAATAAAACATTTCCATCACGCTCTCAAAGTCCTAAAAATGCATTTGCAAATAATACCAGAAAAAGAAAATGAGAAAGGAAGTGAAAATCAATAAAAAAGCATTTACCTGCAAACAGAGTGCAATTACTGCAACGAACTGTAGAATAGGAAGGTATTCCACTTTAATATTTCATGATAAAGCAATTCGTGTGTTTTGATCTTAGGAAGATGCGTTTACCGACGATAGTGCTACTGTCAGGCCTAGTGGCTTTGGCCTATGGAGCCCCTACTGCCGTAGAAGAGATTCGAGAGAAAGAAGTTGTCGCCGCACCTGTAGAACCTGTTGTTGCCGTAGTCGAAGAATCAGTGTTGTCTGGTGATGCCCCTTCAGCTCCAATTGTATTAGCAGAGGAGGCCGAAGCCACTACACTCCAGGCAATTATTGCTGAAGAAGAAGAAGCTTTGGCTGATGAAGTCGCAGCAACCACCATTCAACCTTCTAACGGTAAATAATCTCCATCCAATTAAAAACCATAAGTGCATTTCTTTGTAATTAAAGCATAGCACGGTCATTTAATATTCATGGAAATCCAATCAGATGTAGCAAGAGACGGTCGTCAATTGGATGATGAAGAAGAAGAAGCTGAAGATGAGGCTGATGCGGATGATGATGACGACGAAGATGAAGAGGAAGAAGAAGATGAAGAGGAGGTAAGTTTCCTTCGAAGACTGTCTTATAAACTGTTTTTAGTTAGAAAGAAGAGACATTTTCATTTTATTATGTGATTTTGTAATGTTAGGCTGCTGCTTCCCGCAACCAACCTTCAGCATCTTCAAAGAATAAGAACAAGAAGAAAGTTACTGCACCTGGAAAGCCAGTGCCACAACTCGGAGAAGGAGGAGTTGAGGACGATGAAGCCGAAGACCTCGGTAAGCGAAAACTTTTGTTTGTTAAGTACGTAAATTTATTTCGCTGCGAGATTTTAATCCTGTAAACATCTTTCAGGTATTGGTTTCGACGGGTCTGGATCCGCTAAATCCGATGAGAAAGCCTCTGACGAAAAGGAATCTGATGAAGACGCAGAAGATAAGGAGAAAGGAGATGAGGAAGAAAGCGATGATGAAGATGAAGATAGTAACGAAGACGAGGAACGCGACGATCAAAGTAAGTCATGGTTCAGGTTCATGGTACAACTCCTTATTACCAAAGTTGCTGTCCGCATTACGTGATACATAATAATTATATAGAAATATTCTCTTGGGTAGGTAGTGTGTTTTATAGTAGGTCAGTATGCTGATATACAGTCCCGTTCTCTCGTACTGTTGTTAAATACTACTTAATACTGTATATTCCTCTAATCCTCGTATTTTTCTGTTCTATAGGCATGTTAAGCACTACCCTTGCTATTATATGAACTAGCACGTTATTATCTCTTTAGCTTTGTGTACTATCTACGAACAGATTTATATTTTGCAGTGTATTGCGTCATACACGGATAATTGCGAGATAGTTGGGAAAAATGCTAAGACAAATACTCGTGCCGTACCTTCAATGAAGCAGTAATCCTGCTCATTATGTAGGGTTAGGAAAAATCTAACTTTTATAATGAGATAATATAATATGGCATAGAATTTGCAGTCGTATCATATTCGCAGTCGCTACATTTGAGGAACAAAGGAGTCGGATTTTTTCATTCATTTAAGTTTTTACTATGCAACACATCTAGATAAGATAGGGTGTTCCACTTTCGAGAATTCTTGCGAAGTGACTGATCGTTACGTTACGGTACTAGCTAAACTAGAGAATTGGGTAAAAGAAGACTAACTAGTAATCAGAAGGAGTGCTGCAATATACAACTATTGCGTGCATGGGATGTAATCCTGTAGGTTGAATGTTAAGGTTATAACCTTAACAGTGAGCTGTATAGTAGTTTCATTCTTTCGTTACATGAAAATTGGCAATTAGTCTGCAGATGGTATAATTGATAAAAACGCATGCAGTATACAACTAATTAAACGTCAAATATTTTAGTAATTCCTTGATGAATTCATTTCAGACCAACATGGATTGGTTGCTGAACCAGCATCTAGTGAGACTCGCGGAGATGTAGAAGACAACAACTCAGCAGCCCCTACAGCAATCCAAAATGAAGTAGAGCAACCTTTGGCTATTGCTGTAGTCCAAAATGAGGAGCCAGGTCTTCCTGGTAACTACCATGAAGCTTTTTAGTATTTCATTTGCATCATGCTAGAATTTAGAATGCAAATCCATACCGTTAATATTTTTATACTTCCAGTTGTTCCTGTAATTGTGGAAGAAAATTCTCCGACTGCCCCTGAAGTATCCAACGCGCCTGAAGAGCCACAAACCAAGCAGAAAGAAAGAAAAAATAAGACCAAGCCCAAGAAGGAAGAAGAGGATGACGATGATGAAGATGAAGAGGAAGAAGAAGAGGTAATTAGTTGTAGATTTTTTATTTATTTTTTCATTGCTTAACTATTATTAACTTCATCTCGTTGCTTTTCAGGAAGAGGAGGAAGAAGCTGCTGCAGCTCGTTCGGAAAAAGTAATTTACAACTACATACGAATACTTGGTAAAATATTTTATAACTGAGAATATTTTTAACTAATTCAATCTTGTTTTTGCTTTAGGTGAGCCAAGCCCGTGCTGTTAATGAAAAACCAGATATTCTCTACTATTACCCCTATCCCGAAAGTCCTGTAAGGAACTACAACAAATTGAACCAAAAATGAAGCTTTAAATGCATGTAAAACTCTGAACTGTTTACACAACATTAATTCTAACAATTGATTTTTCTCGTAGATGGTTCCTGAGGTTCAACAAATTGTTCAAGTTCAAGAAGCTCCCGAAGAATACTTTTGAAAGCCATAGGAAATTATTCAATAAATACAAACACGAAGAAAAAGAGCAGCTCGGCCATATCTTTAACCTCATTACTGATGATCCTCCCCCACCCTTTATTTATTGCTCCATTATTTAATATACCAGTGGATGATACTAGTTTTGCTAAATGTGGAATTGATGTTTATTATTGCCATTTGTTGCATGTGGGTTGATAAATAAATAATGAAAATATTTATAAAGAAAATATTTATGCTCCAAAATAAACTTCTGTGCATTCAATAATACATTATTATTGCTTATTCCATGTCATTACAAGAAAACCACTTTGTTCATAACTTGCAATATGCAGACGTATAGCGTCGTATATAGTATCTCAAGTTCTGTCTTGTCTCATGCAACCTTGCTCATACTGTAATTTATACTGACTGTCTTCAACTCCAAGCCATCAATATGAAGTAAATCAAAAATGTTTAGATTAAAGAAAATTATTTTATATTTACACCTATACTGCCAACGCTATTGAAACGTTTTGCATAAGACATACATATTATGAGAATTGAGAATTAAATAACACTCATTTACTGTTACTCCACACCGACATATCTATGTACCTCCGTAGTGAAGTTTAAGTACCTACATGTCGAATTATAGCAGCACTTCGTTCGTATTCATTAATTAGTAGAGAGTGTAGAATATTGCTGCTGTTTGCATTGCTAGAAATGCCATTGGCTAAACGGAAATGAGCTAAAAGGGTGTGTATGTGTATGATAGGTATAATAAATGCCGTAATGTATTTATACTTACCTAAAATTAAATATGTAGCTAAAATAAATTTAGTCAACGCTGTCTGCCCACATACTCGGGAACCTTCTCCTTAATGCCATCACTTTATAATGGGCAATAAAGGATTAACGCTCCATAGATAATTTTAAACCCAATTTCACATATAATTTGTCCTTCGTATACATAATTGCCAAAAATGCAACGATGAACAGAAGTTTATTAATGACTTTTTTATGCAAATCAAGGTGATATTTTGGTTACTTAATAATAATAATGGAACACAAATATAAAGTCATCAAATCAAATCAAATCAAAATATCATAATAAAGATTTTTCAGAAATACTGGATGTAATTTTGGTTATTGTCCATGTTTAATCGGGACAATATTTGAAAATTATCTACGTAACAAATTAGAATCTTCTGCAATTCTATCGTCATAAATCAGCCAACTTTTGTAAAGCACAAATCATTAAACAATGTAGTTCCGTTTATGTGTACGATAACTCAAGAACGGTTTAAGCTAATAATATAATGATTTCAAATGTACTGCACGTACTACTGAGGGCTTGCTCGAGATTAAGTTCGCAGATGAGGTCAATTTGTCAACTGCTTCGTGACCTTTGACACGTCTATTTTAAAAAATGTTTGAGAGAATGGCTTTCAACTTGGTACAAATACTGGTCCATTGGAAGGTTAAGTTTTAAGATGGGGGGAAGACCAATTAGTAAACCAATTAAAATTACTTTTGGCACGTTCAATGTGGACTTGTAAGTAGGACTTAAGGACTTGTAAGTATTACTCAGATCTAAAAGATTTGATACGTAATGTCTGTGAGCAATTCGCATATTTTTCATACTATGAAAGTCAACTGAAATAACTAATCCACAGACACTGCACCTGGCGTAAATAAATAACGTTGTTACATACTTTTAAAAATTTAAAACAGTGAATCTTAAGAATGCACTGTTGGGAAATAGAAATATTTAATTTTCTTAATGTTTTTCAACTGTTGGAATTCAACTGGCAATTGACTGTGAGTCTGGGTATTGAGTTTGCATCATTTTAGCTACTCTTTGTTAGTACAAAATGAAACATCATTAAATGATTTCCTTTCGTAATTTAATTTTTAATTTTTTAGATTATATGCCCTGCTGATATATCAGTAACATATAGTTACCTATGAAATTGTCAAAGGTCATGAAGAAGTTTAATTATTGACCCCATCTCTCACACTGGACCTCAATAGTACGTGTGGCTCTCAAACTATTCTTGAGTTATCATAGACGTACGGGCGGACACAGGGACAAACTGAAATCATACAAACACCTATTTAATAATGCATAATTTAAAATAAAAACTTTAAAAGCCGAAACAATTTTCTCCTACACAGATGTATCGACCCACAATCAGTCTTGAAAATTAAATGTTTATAATTCATTACAGTACAGTGCGAACTTAAGTTTCACTATTTTACATGCTGTGTGTTTTAATGGAAGTTTATGAAAGTATCATTGACGGATACCCCACAAAACCGCTCGGGCCAATAAGTCCCACTTGCAAACTATTTTACATGCTACCTTTTTTATTTACCCCAGATGTTGACCGGTTTATTATATTTCATGGACACGCTCTCTATATACATTTCTCGCATTTCTCAACTCATCATTTATGGAAAATTCTATTTTAAGCGTTTGCATCATTCATTTTTGCATTGGTTTGCAATGGTTTATTAAAACTCAGAAGCGACACATGAAAGTGAAAAATGTTAATTATGATTTTTTATCATAATCGTATTTAATAATTTCCTTAATGTAAAATTCAGACCGAAGTGATTATTTACCTACTTGTCTTTTCATTCGCTTCATTTTATTCGCTAGGGTACATGGAGGTTAATTTCATAATCACAAGCTTGGGGCAAATACTTTTTCTCAAAATACAAAATACAAAATGAAAATGCTTATTGAGCTTCAAAATACAAAATGCAAAATACATTTTGAAAAAATT
>JABASD010001989.1:0-31635 GCA_019776165.1 Pogonognathellus flavescens
TCTGTAATATCAACAATGTAAAATAAATCATCTATATATCTAGCATTAAATACAATTTCAGGTCTATCTTTAAACATATTCTTAAGTTCTAGTGAGACAGTAATATTACTAATTGTTACTGAATGAATTAAGATAAACAAACTATTCCAGGGAGACTAAACAACGTAAGATGTTTTGAGTATAGTTGCTACTACTATATTGTTTTGTATACATTATTTTTTTCAACATGTAATTTCTCAATGGAACGAAAAAGAGTGTAGGTTTTATAGTGACTGCATTATAGTTTTGATACACTTACAAAACTAACTATTTAGTTAGTCCATCAATCCATGCATTAGCATCATCCTCTTCAGACTGGAATTGATAGTTTTGATACACACTTAATACATTTAACGCAATATTGATAGTTTTTAAAATCAAACCTGTCACACACTTTCTTATCAACCTTTTACATTCTGAGATACTTATTAAAATTTACTTCAAAGAAGAAAATGCAATAATATATTTTGTTATTTATAAGTATTAAAAGCAAAATATTATATATGAAGCAATGTACAAAATAGGATATTACTATAGTATACCTACTTACAATTAGTGACAACGTAATCTATGTATGTATTCTATAAATATATATTTATATATACTAATAATATATAAATGCATATATCTAATGATATTAGTTAAACGCGAGTGAGTCTTATAGAGGTATATAAAGAGGTAGTCCAGTTGAGCAGAGTCTCATCTCATCTCTCTCATGGTTTACTTTGCTGGCGTAGTGTCATGTCATTATGTTCGTAGCCATTTGGAGTCTGTCCAGAAATTTTGGCAGTTCTCTCATCTCCACACACAGCAGGCCTCTCTCCACTTGTTCATATTTCATAGTCAAAAGCTTGCGAAATGCTTTTGCGAATGTTTGCCCTACCTTTGAGATTTCCAGCATAGGCTGTGACAAGAATAGACTGGTTTCTCTGAATCTCTGTACTTGTGTTAATACCATTACAGTATATGCCACTTTTCGACCTCCTGCACTCTGTGAGTTTTGACCAGCATTTCTTCTAAGTATATCCTTATCGTTACTATTACTCTGATATGATGTGAGTTTACAACGGCACAGTTCTTTCTCTATGCACTATTCCACTGTGACCATCGCTTTCATTCGCCTGTGGAGTGGAGCAGTCGCTGCATTGCATTTTATAATACGATGATTGTGTTATTGTGTTGTTTTCTTTTGTTCTCCTCTTGTTGCAAGTAAGGTTGACGACCAACTTCCTTTTCTCTGTGTATTGTATGATGTATATATGACTATCGTGTATCGGGGTATGTGATGTGCAACATTCACACTCCGTATTGTCCGTATACTATATACAGGATAGACATATAGACAATATAGAGAATAGAGACAATACATGTATATCTCTATAAGCTGTTTTTACTTGATTCTGTTCGGTTTGTGTTCAGCAGGCTTGTATAATTGATAACTGTGTACGTCAGTAAGTCTCTCTGTGTATTATACAATGCACAGAACGGGAAATTGTGAAACTTGAACACGTTTTCAATTTCATCAAGCAAGAGTGACGTAAAGAATTATCAGTAAAATCTATCTGTCGGAAAAACGCAGTTGTGATGATGAAGACATCATGCAAAGTGCAATGTGCATAATTTATTGATTTAATTAGACATTACGCTGTGGCCAAGTATGTAATTATGGTAATTGAATTGCACCGTTTTTTAGGTCAAAGGCTCTTAGCGATTAATTTGAATTACACGTTTTTATGTGACAATTTTTAGCGTTGCTGCGTTGGCGAGCTTTGTTAAACTGCTTGCATGTAATTTTATGTATCGACTACTTGGAAGTTCCTATATGAGATAGTGTAAGATACGTTTAATGTAAAAGTATGTACTTTAAGCTGCACTTATTATTACTCATTGAGCATATATTTATTACGGGCCAATGACTTTATTCGTGTGCTATGAAAACTCTGAATGAGAGTTGTAAAAGGAGTACACACATAAAAGGAAAAAGTCTTTTCATTTTCATTCCTTTTGGCTAGACTTGACTCCTTAGCTGTGTGCTTATTATGTCTTTGTACAAGATTGTGGTTTCTTCATGGCCACACTCTTGCATGCATGTGGTTCACTCAAGTCCGATTTCTGTCACGTTTTAAATTTAAGGCGTACTTTCCCAAATGGCTATAGCCATCCTCTGCCCTTTCTCCTTTTCTTTTCTTATGTCATGTTTCCTCTTGTCCTGGGTCAGTTTCATTTTTCCATCTTTTATTTCGCCCACTCTGACTTTTGTCCCATGAGCTTTTGCTTTTACTCCTTTGCTATACATGCAGTACTTACATTTGCACACAAATCTCTGCTCAATGCACTTAGTTCATAGAATCTTGTGCAAGCATTCATTTTATTTATTACGTTCGTCATAAAATCATTTCCGCCATCAAATGCAATCATTTACTCCTCTCGTCATAGGTAGCCTCGGTAGTCCAGCTACTTAATTTTAAAAGAAAGTTATTTAGAATGCATAAATATTTTATGAGACACGTGTAGGTAACGGTGAATGCATTTCTCATATTTTGCTCGTATTGCATAAAAGTTCCATAAATATAAGTTTACAAGGTTGTCTTGGGTTGGTTGGCTGAAAATTGAATCTTTTTGGTTGTTATAATACAATAACATTTGGTTGAGACTTGAGAACGATGCCCTAGAAGTATCATGATATTGGTATGTAACATAACTGCTCCATTTACAGCAAGTAAGGAGAGAAGTGAGCAGGGAGAGAGAACAATGCAATTGGATGCAGTGCATGTGTATGTGGCGCAATACAATACAATGAAGAATATATGACATGACAGTCATGGAGGATAATATTATGAGGGAGCTGAGAAAGCAGAAGAAGGAGGAGGCGGATATAGAGCACAACAGCAATTCGTTCGGTGAAACCGAAACCATTAGCATAAAATATACCTTTCACCAAATAATCCTCAATGGGAATATTCTCATCTTGTCCAATTGCATTTATGTACAGTTTGATATAGTGTTATGTATTGTAACATGATAATATTATTACATTATTAGGCCACAGAGGAATCCTTCCTTTACAACTTTACAACACACACACACAGACAGCCAACTGCATAAAGCTACACATTTAGCTGCTGCTAGCTAAAGTAATATCGTGAATAACGCTATGGCTATCCGTGCATGCAGATTCTTCCACTTTCTTTACTCGTAACCTACATCTCCGAACAATATACGTGAAATGTAATGTTCTACTGCTGTAAATGTATGTAGTTGCGTACCTATACATGTGAGAATTATACTGCAGACATAACATAACCAGAGAATTCGTGTTCTACCACTCCAAATGGTACTCAGGACCCCCGCAAACAGTGTGAATGAGCGAGGCTTAAAACTTGTACTTATTATCTGTGCATTGTCGTATCCTTCAACGATAAGCGACAGCGGAAGAGAATGGGAAAGTAGGTAAACACGTACGTGCATACGGAAATTTACGTTCTCGTGACAAATTTCATTTGTTTCTTGCTCTTTTGCTTTCCTGTCGTGGCTGGGCTGAGGCTTTGGCATTATTATGCAATAGACATACTGCCACTGCTCTCCTTCCCGAACCGACCTTGCCTTGACTTAGCTCGAGGTTCAACTATGCGTCTTGTGTGACTCCGTCAATGTGAGGTTTCTTACTTTATCCTACTGCATGCGTACAATGTCTGCTGTGGTCTTTGTCTACAACAGTACATGTTTTCTGTTTTTCATTCGTTTCTTACACACACTTTCTACTCTACTTCCGTCTGTAAGAGAAATGCATGATTGCAGACTGTCAAACACAGAGGAAACTTTAAATGATGTCGCTGTTTCGATTTGACAACCGAAACGATTGATAAGATCCACAAAGAGAGTAGAGGTAAAAAACTCTGCTACTATGTTTGTTTATTGGTCAAAATTTCCTTTTGCATTTACAAACATTTCATTTCACTTGAATTGAATATTATAGTTAAAATACCTACCTAGTGTATCTAAACACTAAATGCTTTTGGTATTTAATATTGTGCTTCGGAAGAGATTTTGAGTATGGTTACTCCCATTTCTTTGTTTGGCATAATGCATTTATTGTGTTTATACTACACTGTGTACAGATGCATAAATGAAAATGTCGCACTTGATTATGTTATAGTCATTACATGATAATGTTACGGATACTTCAACTGCAACAATTTTATACATAAAATGTAGTACAGTGAAAACGTTCATTTACAGGTTGAAGAAGTTGCGGTATAGTATTACATCTTTATTCTTTACTTATTAATACATGCTTAATAGGATTGGGAATTGACAATACATGCATAGCTTTCACTCAAGAATTCTAATTGCTTGTTCCGTGCACTAAAAGCGAATATGAGTAGACAATTGGTGAAAGGAAACTACAGGCATCTGCAAGGATATTGAATAGTTTGAAGAGGCTATACTTTTTATTGTTTCTTTCATCCACTTGAAGGTTGCTTGAGCAAATACTTCAGAAAGTGATAAATTGAATTCAGGAAAGCGTGCTTATAGCATTCACCTCGGTTGGACGTTAAGTAGGTGCTACGGGACTATGGTGCTAATTGAAAGAAGAGCTTCAAAGATCATTGACTGTGAGCAATGTAAATCATTTTTGCTTCAAGTGGGCTTTATCTACTGAAACAATGCCTGGTGGTAACCAGAACTTTTGTGTAGAACAAATTGCCTTGTTTTCATAATCTTTTCTAACCTAACTCAATCATAATCTTCAGCTTTTGTTCCAATCATAATAAAATCTGTTTAGTGGTTAATGGTTATTAGTATGTATGTAGGTTGACGTTGACATTGAAAAACTTTGCCAAAGTTACTATAATTATAATGTAAGTGCATGTAGATGATTGATGCTTGCGCTTGTACTGCGAAAGTTGATTCTTGATTTCATGATAAGATAAAAAATGAAAAAAAAACGATTGTAATGAAGAGTCATCTTCAGCATGTTACCTGGTCGAAAATCCAAATAATTAAAGATATGAAAAGAAAGAAAATCTAAATATTTTTTATCGGGTATTTATTGTATTTTTCATTCACTCTAATGGTCAGGACATGAATTATTTTGTGTAACTGAATTTTTGAACGAACTACGTTATGAAGTACAAATTGGAAGGATTGGGTATGTTTGACATTCGGCTAACAAAAATGGGCATGAATATGCATGGAAAAGTTTATTCTTCTTGTATACCTAATGAAGTGTATGTATGCAATCAAGTTCAAATATATGAAATGACATGCTTTACTGGAAACTATTACTGTGTAAATAAAGTAAAGTTCAAGAAAAATCGATGTAATTTTTTCCACGGGTCGACAGAGAATAAGAATTTCATAAAAACATGTTGATTCAGCTGGGGAATTTTTTTATTGAAATAAATATTCATATGACGCACTAAAAGTTTCTGTGTGTTACCATGCAGTAGTTTTTGAAAAATCAATTTACAGATTGTCTGTGGAAAGGGTATTATAAAGTGTTACTCTGCATATAAAATATGTATTGAGACGAATGAATAAAGTATATCGCCTTGAGAAGTTTGACGAGTTCATCTAGCAGAACGTCGAATTTGGAGGAAGTTTGCCTCTTAATCAAGTACACTTTTATCCCTTTGTCTTCCATCTGCGCTTTAATGAAATTGCATTTGTGGTGGGGCACTTGAGTTTAATGCATCTAGATGCAGCACAGTTGTGCATTCTTAGACAAGTTCTTTTCCCCAAGCAGACAAAATGGAATTCAGAGTGGATAGCCGAGAACCATTAGTACAGATATATATCTCAAGGCTGAGGAATGATACTCTGTTGCATCTTTCAGTGCTCAGTTCAGTTAGTGTTTTTTGTGTGCAATTTCTTTTGCGAATTCCACAGCAGCTCAGCCAAACGGAAGTCTCTGACCTCAAAAAGCTGACAAAATTGTGTGACGCTTAAATTTAATAGTGAAGTCAGACCAAGTCATAACATGTCAACTTTTTGGTTTCCTCCTTAGAGCTTTGCCTCTGCTCTCCTCTCTCCTTCTCCTTTACTACGGAGCCCTACCATTGCAAAAAAGAAGGAAATCGATATTAATATACGTAAGAAGATAAGAATAATATAAAGCAATATCATTTTAATATAACAGCACTTTTTCCTCTAAGATTCCAATTTCGTTGGTTGGAGACAACCTACCCACCCACTAAACGCCTTGTACCTTCACAGACTTCACACACATAACGACACAAACAATCAATACTTGAACCAAACTCAATTCCACTACAAACTCCAGTTCCTCTCTCTCCTACCTACCTGTATCTCTCTGCATGTAAATACTATATGCTTAATATATTCACTGGAGAAATGTACTTTGCATCATCCGCAAGAGAATTGTTCAAGTCATCTTGTCTGTAAGAGTGTGAGACTAAGAAGTAGCATCTGGAGCTTTCACCATAATATTACCTACTTACTTAGTGGCTTCCTAAGCAGCGTCTTCTTGTATATTTCTATTCTGCTGGTTATTTTAAATAACCTGGGCACAAGAGCATGTCAGCCATTCATCTCTCAGCATTCGTTCGTTTGAGCATCTCGTAGTCCTCTATTGAAATTTGAAATTGAATGACATCCCCATTCCAAAACGTATGCTACCAAAGTAATATGTCAACCAAGACGATTTTCTCTTCTATCTGTATCTGTCGCTTTCAGTTTGAACGCAAGTGAGAGTAAGCCATCTCATTTGATTAAGCCATACTCACACGACATTCCTTCAACTATAGTAGTAGGCGTTTTACATTACACTTTGTCTATAGTCTGTGTACAATGTACATATTGCATACTATATAGATAGACATTTTATATGTTGTACTTGTACTCCTCCTTTTACTGTCTAGACGCTGCACTTCAGTCTCAATAAATTTTACTGCACCCCACTACTGCCAAACAAAACTTGAGCAGTTAACTAGTATTGTGTTTTAGTATAATATGAGATACAAGTAAGGAGAATTTTGACAGTGAAGCCATGCAGAAACTTGCAGGAAATCTTAGCAGCTACGATGTGTCTTTGCATTATATCCTGGCATGTGTATTAGTAGAAATATCATAACATAACATGCACATTCATTTCTCTTTCAGGATGAAAAATACGGTGAATTACCACTGTACAAAAAATTTGATCCTTGACATACTCGGAATATTTTCTTCACTTGCATTTCATATATTACGTATGACTAACATGTTATATTATGTGCATGCAAAATCCTTTACTGTGCATGTACAGAGTACAGCTTCAGAGTCAGAGTCACAATGTCATTCTTTGATGTTGGCTAAGTCGCCAAACACACGCTGCACATGTAGAAGTAGTTCGAGTAGTTCCATATATTATTACTAGCCTTGGCTTTCCCTCTACCAGAATGTGCATACCTAAAACTCCTTTTTCAGAGTGAATTCGCTTTGGCCTGGTCTGTATGTCTTCCTGAGACTCCACGTTCATGTTCTCTCTCTCCTCTCTCTCCTCTCTTTCTGTACTGCTTTTTGCTGTGTGCAATTTCTCATTTCGTTTGACATTTTGAGGTACATATAGAAATAAGAAGCTCAATGTGTCCTTCAGTAGTTTTTCCTTCAATTTCGCAAACTCTCTTTTTATTAACTGTACATACTAAAAATATACTAGTAGAACCACACACACGCAAACTACCATATTAAATACCATTACATGATCTACATTCACCTCATTCAGGCAAACGACTTAGGTTTAAATAGTTATTATAATACTACTGGGTCTTTTTAAACAAGATCATACATTATGTATAAAGACTTGGGCTGCTGTGCAGTAGGTACTCATTCAAACCATAAAGCAAAGAAGCGATGTATATTTTTATGGTTATATTTATATTTTATTCTTACTACGCTTCTTTGTACTACAGATAAAGGAGTTCGTTTCGTTTGTAAAATCTCTTGTTCTTTCTTTGCTCGTAAATATTATCAACATGATGTCTTCCTCCTCATTCCTAGAACAATTTCTACTGCTGGGAACATTCGTCTCTTCCCCTATTTTATATTTATGTATTTATCACAGAAGAAAGAGAATTTGGGAATTCCCCTTTAGAAAACTTAACCCAGCCGTTGACATTTCGGCTAAGCAGTTGGGAGGAGAAAGTAGGGAATACAATACAAATAGTCGTGATGGAGCTAACTAACAATAAGTACTATCTCTACACGAACACAAGATACTCAGAATTACTCTTCCTCCTACAACGCACTGGAAAATAAATCTTTTTGTGTGTACACAGTTGCAGTGGTCATGTAATGTGTCTAATGCATTTCTGCTAAACGACTTAAGTAGACACGTAATATTTTATTATCTTTATTTTTATTTGCTATCATACATTTGTTCATACAATCTTACGACTTATACTGGGAGAAAGTAACATACCTTTACATTTACAGAATCATGCAGGATTCTTCAGCTTGTTTTGTATGTAACTCAATGATCTCCATAAAGATAAGAACAAACCACGCGGTTTATTTACGTCAAGTGCTGATTTCAAGATTATTTTCTACACAATAATGCATCCACACGCATTGAGTTGTAACTTTTTACTTTAAACTCAGAAAGACACGGAGAATAAAACATCGCTGCGTGGGTTTTCTATTCAAAATGATTTGTTATAAGGGATTTTTTTTGTTTTGAAGTTTTCAGGTCTCTTCAGGTGATATCTCTTATAAGTAAGTTAACTAGGTGTGCATACAAATATTATTTACACGACAACATCAATTATGGTACAGTAGATATATTCTGCTAACAAAATAACCACATGCTGTGTGTTCTATTATAAAACACTTATTTATAGTACACATCTGTATTCTACACGGTTCACATTAGTTTACAGTTGTAGTAGCACGCAGCAGCCTCTTCACTGTTTGTATGAGTTGCTCGAGCAAGAACTACTCGCTGAGATAACGAAAGAAAAAATACTTAATACTTGGCCATGTGGAGTGGAATGGAAACAAAGAAATAGGAAGAGCTTGATCTTCTCTGCATCGTTGACTAAATCGCAAGATCGACAGTTGGATAGGAAAAGCATTGAAGTGACTTAAGAAAAGTCAAATCAAGTCGAAGAAAGTTAAACGGAGGAAGAAAGAAAAAGCTTATTATAGAGCGAAAGGGAATTTCTGCATATGTACACTTCCTATAGCTTTATATATAGGTATTGTATACGTGTAGCAATTGTATTTACTAAGCATGCGTTTTATAATACTATATCACCTTTCCCATAGGTACAGTATATTTTTATAGGTACCTAAGTAGTGTTGCAGTACCTACTTATGTCAATGTACTTTAAAAGTACGTCACGAAGAAAATTCAAAGTCAAATCCAACCCTTGTCGCCGATTTTTCAGTTTCCAAATCGAAAAATGTTCGTTTGAACAGTTACACACACTTATAGCTGCATATACTAATAGTATTTGGGATATCTTATATTATTATCCCTGGATTCTTAGCTTCTTAGTCTTTTAGGTGGTTTTGGTTTGGTTTTAGAATTTCTTTGACTTTAAATGTCTGTCCTAGATCCACGCACGACACAGTACAGTAGACATCGCTGGCAGCAGCGACTTTCCTGTTGAGAAACAACGACTAAACTAAACGGAAAAGGAAGTTAGGGAACTTGTGCGAAATTGAGTGGAAAATTATTCTTGCATTTAGGACAAAGACTTCTTGCACTGTAATGTATATCATATACTATTTTCTCTGACACTACAATTGTACTGCACACAATTTACGCACAAACTTTACCTATATATGCGTACTTATGCCTTTGTGCAGTAAGAACATTACACATGCCACTTTACTGGCATGGTTTTGCACACTTCGCTTCTTATCTGCAAATCCAATAAAATTTGTCAACATATATGCCTAAATGCAATAGTGCCTATATAAACAAACATAGTAAGCCAACAGCTACTGCAGAATATAACAGTAAATTGTTTTTCTTGCGCCGAGATTTTTCCACACAGAGGAAATGTCAAAGAAAACAATGCACCAACAGAAATAGAATAAAAGAATCCTGCTCAACGTATCTTATTTTCTATACACTCTCGGCATTTTCAACTGTAGCAATAAGAAATACAAGTATAAGCACCCTATATAGTGATGGCGCAACATTAGACTACTTATATAAGCACATAGCGACTTTTTAGTTTTTTAGACAGTATAAGTGTAACACACACACATGTATAAGTACACACGTACTTGTAATGCATAAATATATCTACCTACTGCTCTTTGATTCGAATCGTTTTCACAAAGGGATATTATATAAAAGTAAGGCAAGTGCCAACAAATCCTTTGGTACGTAACCCAGACGCGACGTGCTTTGCAATGAAATTTACACTTTCCGTATTTCCATATTTTCGATAAGTTGTAAAAAAGGGGGAAGTACTGACAGGGAGATGCACATGGACAGATACGATACAACCTGAGCATTATTGCGGTATACACGGGAGTTACACGCATTAAATGCAATGCAAGAGTGTGGGATTCATATAACGTGCGTGTGTACTTCTTAAGTATTATTCTTATGACATAGGAGAGCATAGTATACCGGTGCAAAATATAGCTATACCTAGATGGATATTCTTTCATCTTTGCTGAGACTAGCAGAAGGGTTAGGCAAAGTTGAGTGGCAGGATGGCATTGCATCTTATCGCAGTAATCTGAATAATGCATCGCTCCGAGTCACAACACATCTACAGATATGTATGAGTGTGCTTATAGGTACGAACTTCCATGTAAAGTGGAATGCATTCAAAAGTGTAATGCCATGAAATCGTGCTGTACATACATAGTGAGCTTTACTGTGCATAGATTCTTCCCCTCTTATTCAACTACGAGTAATTCAACTACATAGATTTGATTTGAATTTGCTTCGCTTGGATTTTCTCGTTAATAATTCATGGAGATGAAAAGCCACAGGTACTTATGCACGCGTAGACATTTTTTCCATATGTAACTAAATTTCATCCTCAAGGACACTTCTTCAATTAGTGGAAGTTTCTAAGTGCAATTGTGTCACTGGTACATAATTTCCTTCATCTCAAATCTAAGAAAGCATTCTTCATTGTTATTCGCCTACTACGCAATAGATTGGTGATTTAATTAACGAAATTGTTTAACATCAGCAATAAATAATTTCAGCTATCACTATGAACATGTGTCGTTTACGAATGGGGTAGAGATAATTTATTAATAGCTAAATGATGGTAGTGTGGTAGAATATGACATGTGTCCGTCATAAAATAAATGTAGCTCTGTAGATTATAGGCATGCTCAATTCCTACCTTAGTTTAAGTCACGAACCAATTTATTTCAGGCAGTTTGCAGATGCATTTCTGTGGAATGGTGAAAGTTTGTTTTGCCTTTCACAGCATGCAGCATTGTGATATGACTTGGTTTGGTTTCCTCGGTTTACCAATAGGAGCAATACAAATAATGATAGCCACATTTCGACCTTGTCATCAATAGTTTTCCTTCTTGTTACTTCTTGAGTCAAAGTCTGTCTTAATCCAAGGCAAAGATATTACATTATATTACATTAAGCTTTCTCTGTGTACACAGAAGAAACTTTAGCCGTGTTTGTTTTAGAATTAGTTCTGCCGTAGTAAATAGTGGAGTAGTTCAGATGAGTTGTTGTCCGTAGTTTGGTTTGCTAATGTTCTATTCTACCCACACACAGTTTGCTTTTCCCACACTCAATTTGATTCCAAGTTCTCAGTTGTTTTGTTGCAAACTGTTAGCGAAAATGTTGACTTCATTTGACCTGCTTATGAGAATACAATGCGATTTTGGTTGCCACGAAGTGTATTAAGTAATACGTGACTCTATTTGTTGATTCCCTCCAGAATTTCACTCTGCAATTTCAAACAAATAAACAAAACAACAACCTTACGTCTCTGCGGACGTATACATTCCCATCTTTCTTGATTTGATTAGTTTTAGGTGTATGGACTTGTTTAGCATTTGAATACTTGTTAATGTAAATTACTTTGTGTGCATTGCGCTTCATAAACTTGTTATTGTTGCGTACCTATTTTGTATGTAGGTATACTAGTAGGTAGACTAGAGATACCTATGTATAGGTAATAGAGACACAGTTTTAGTTGAATAGCAATCATTATTAAGTAACGTAAATACTTTATGAAAATGGCAAAGCTACTCGTCCGTCCGTCCTTCACAACAATAACTTTGGATATTTTGTTGAAATTCGATATAAGCCTTTTTAGGAATAGTGTTTTCAAGCATGGTTCGAATCGGCCATAACCTTCACGACCTTTGAGCTATATAGAGTAACTTATATATTAATACAGCCTCAAAATCAGATTGCCTTTTAAAATACTGCTGCGTGAATTCCATATTTGAAAGAAGTCCACCAACTTTTTAAATAAAGACCGCTAGTGCTGCTACAATAATTCGAGAAATGACAATTGATGTCTTAAATACGAGTAGTCAGAGTAGTTATACTACTACAGCTGACAAGCAAATTATACTACTAATAGTAACACAGTGTCACATTTAATGTATTGCACGTTGATGCTCTTGTTAATGTTGCAGTGTTACAGTTCACAACACAATGTCACTGACTCCTATACTGTTGTGAACCTTTTGGAATGGTTTATTGAAGTACTCAACTTAAACATGACAAATGCACATAGAGTTATTTTCATTACATTTTCATCCGTACTGCTACATATCAGCGCAATGCACCAATGCAATTAACAAATTGTTTTCTCTCTAGCAATCCTATACCTACAGTCTTATATAATACAAACGAGCTTATAGTAGTTGTTGAAATTGCGTTGTACTGTTGAATATATTTGGATATATAGATACTGCACTTGGCTAAATGGGCTTGTTACGAAACGCTTTGTCTAAGTGGTAATACATTTTAACAACCGTTAACAGGCACAATATTTCTTTATCAAACTTGCGAAAATGGCAGTGTGCATTTTTATGCGACATTTCTTATCGTTTTGCTGAAAAGATTATAGCTGTTTCCTGCTGTTAAATGTGAACCCTGATTTATCTTATGCCGATGTTTGCAAATCGTACAACGTGTACCTATATTTACTTTTGTTCTCTGTTCTATTGTATTATGGGTCATGTACTGCATGCTTCACAATACAAATAACACTCCAAAGTGCACCCAAGTAAGTTCCGATTGTGCCTGAGACGATGAAACTGATGAATGTACCTATTCGTTTTGTGCAAGTGCACTGTATAGCTATAACAGTCAATATTATTTCCATGTACGAATGCAAATTCACTGTCTTCGGGCCCATTTCCAAAGATTGATATTTGTGCATGCAAGATATGCCTATACAAACACAGCATTTATTAGTGTGTGTCTTATAGGCAGCTTTGCACGCTTATTGTTTGTACTATGGCAAAGGTTTCTTGGTTTCGCAATAGAAATTAATTCCAAATCAAAGCAAGACTTACGCTAAGAGGATGCCTACGAAAATTGGCAAATTAGGCATTTACATCACGTAATAATGCGAGATAGTTCTAAGTGTGTCTAGTGGAACGAGGTTTACAGATAAAAAGCTGTTGTGACGATCTGTGTTCTGTCTATTGTAGTCGACAACATAAGGAATAGTGCACACAATGTTTTATACAAGTACAATAGAAGGACGGCTTAAGAATAGATGAAAGGAGAAAGTGATTACAACGTACATAGTTCTAGTACAACAGGATACGTGTACAGTGTTAGAAATGTAAAGGAAAATTCGAAGTGGGAACGAGACAAGAAAAGCTCTGAAACAAGAGATGTTTGAATGGTTAAAAGAATTAATTGTTTTTCGAGAGAATGAAATGAGCTTGTAGAGTAATTGATGGGAAAGGAGTGATAGGAACGAGAAACATTAGTTACACTTACGTTGCACGTTAGCTTCGTGTTTTTCAACATGCGACAACATTCGTTTGTACATCGAGTACCTACCTCTTCCACACTTTCTACACTTCGCCGTGTCTTTGTCTCTATATCTTTTCCTACACAGACACAGAGGGACGTGTATTGTGAACTTATCTTTGCTTCGCTGTCTTCGGAGTACAGTTTCCTCCCGCTCTCTCTCCGGCTTTCCTCCATGTGAAATAGAATTTGCACACATATATTTGAGTTTGTCATGACTATAAGTATGTGCATGCCTATATACATACCTATGCACGTTACAGAGCACAATGATTGCATAAGAAGTATGTAAGTACTGGTATATAAACAAGATTGTGTTTCAAGTATGTATACAAATAAGTATTACTTGGAAAATGAGTATATCCTCTCGACAGTGCAATGGGCTACTTTTCTATTCGTCGGAAGTATCAGGGTAAAAATTGTATTTATTTGTAGTGTGAACTGTATATGTTCTATTTGTACCAGGAAAAATGTTCTTTGGAGTATACATGTAAGTATTCACTGATGGCCACTACGAAAACTGATCTGGTAGTGCTACAATGCATATAGAGATATAGTGAAAGTGCAGAGCTATTTAGTATGGAGACTGCGCTGGCTGTTGGTAAGGAAAATATATACATTGTATCCCCTGTTCACAGTCTTTGGAGAGTAATTGAAAGTGTAGCCTGCATAAATTATTTGTCGCGAGAATGAATAGAGAATGGAAAACAGATAGTGAATAAGGAGCAAATCTAAACCAGATGAATGGACTTTTCTAGGAAACTTACATCATTCTGAAGGTTCTTCGACATTTTAAACCTAGCAAACAGATTGCAAAAAATTTGGGTCAACTCTCTCCAGATAACAAGTAAAACCAGGGAATGTATAATAAATATTCAAAATAAATGCAGGTTGAGAATAATGAATACGAGCAAAAAAGACTGTTCGAACGCTAATAATTTAGTAGGTATAATTAGATGCATGATACTCAATTATACGGGTCTTAGTCCTGAGTGCAGGAAACTCAATAGATTTGATTAAGATTACAGTTTCCAAGAAATTGAATTAATTCCAAGGACGAAAAATATACCTTTATGAAATTGAGACATTTTTGCAGAAAATGTTTTAATATTATATTACGGTTAATGGGTATAGGTAGATAGTTTCCTGTGCTACTGCGGCTGACGTCATTACCTTATTGACTGTATGATATTTTCCTAACACATTTATTAACGGCAGAAGGGATACGGTTCGATCGCACGTCTCTCGGCAGCTCTCAAAACAAAGTTTGATCCTTATTTTTCTGTTAGTGTTTTTAAAATGAATGGGTTACGCCAAGATTCCATGGAATGAATAAAAAACGTCGACACAGAAGAAGAGGAAAGCACGAAGGCATCTTAGTTTAACTACTTAAATAAATGTGTGTGTAGAGATAGGTTGATAGGTATACAATACATATACACTCTTTATACATGAGTATATGAATGAGAGAGCCATACTTGAGAAAAGAGTATTAGTCCATCTGAAACTGTGAAAATGGATGATATATAAAAGAAGTTCTTTGTTCTTCAAAAAAAGTTAATCTGCCTAAACCGAAAATAGGGAGCGACAGAGAAAACTGTTAGCTGTGCCTATTACTAAGTTGGAGAAAATGTGTTCCTTTTATTTAGCAGGAAGTATCTACTAACTGTATAAAAAAGGCAATTTGGTTACGACCAACTATCTGCTCTATCACGGCAGAAATACCCGTTCTTTTCTTTTTCCATTCTTCAGCTCTCTAGTTCGTGTTTCACCTTGCAGTAGTGCACGATGATTGTGAGTTTGAACTAAAGTAAAGTATACCGTGGTGTATACCCATTGAAAACACAGAACCGTTGTTCGTTGGTGTATTCCTCTGCTCTGTGTTCGTTGCTAAGTAAGTTGAACTGAGCTTTGAGTGAAGGAGAGAGACACTTTCAAGTGCGAAAAGGAATGAGATAAGAGTGCGAAAATTTATTGAATTATTTATACTTGGCTTGAGACCTTGAGCTAGGAAACGTAGCGTAAAGCAACTTAGGTAACTACTTTATAGTACTACTACGGCTCAGCTCTGTTCTTCCGGAGAAGGAACTCTTGTCAAAATCTCTACTTGAGAACATTCCTCTTTTCACGACAAATTTCCCTTCAGCCAACCCTAACGTAAACTTAAAGTAATATGAGACGATCCGAAATATCAGGTAGGTATCTAATACACTCACACTAAACCATTTCCTGTACAGAAAACTTTACACTTAATTTTCAAACAAGACATCTATTTGCATGCAGTAACTCATGGCATGGCCCTGCTGTGGTGCCTATGTGTGTAATGTATGTGTAGCCTAAGTCTAAACTAAATTTCCTTTGTAAGTGGGACAGATGACTTTCTCCAGCACGATATATGGACCCGGTTCCAATACTACCTGCTTTCCCTGTATAATACCGCCCACTGAGAACACCATTGTTTGTACTAATACCTGCATCAAACTTAAAGCACCTATAACACCTTTACATACCTATACAGGCAGTAATACATTACATGCCACAACAAGTATCTGTATACTAAAATATGTGTAAATAGAAAATCTATGCATTAAGCGTAAATAAAGACACATTGAATATTGCTGGAGAAATATAAATATTTTAACACAGTTGTTAGAATGATATGAATATACCTATATATTATTGAGTGTTTATCTTGTGTGTATTACAACTGTTAGCTATTTACAAGGAAAGCGTGTGTTAGCCAAGAACCAGGCGACTTGTACTGTGTAAGTTGTAGGTTTATTAGGTACGTGGTTTGTATTGTAGGTACCTGACAACGTGTTCTTGTGTTGTACAGTATGTACAGAGGGATATCTGATGTGTGTGCTCTGCGTATTTTGTGTTGTTGCCCAATGGCTTTTCTCTCTTGCTCTAATTCTTGTACTTTGGTGAGTGCGGAATAGATGAGTGTAGGTGTAGAGTGGAGGTAGTGGCGCTACGATGTGTGTTACAATAGAAGAGAACATGAGCGCAATTGAAGAGACAATCAAGACTTGTGTTGTGTTCTGTTGAAGCTAAACGATGCCTGAGGGACAGACCTACCTTCGAACAAAACAATTCGGCCTTAAATTCAAGGCAAGAAACCCTTTTGCCAATTCTGAGAATGTTCTCTGGGAAATGGTGGAGCCTCGGAGGTTCTCTTCAGCCCAATCGTTTTATATCCTGCAGAGATTAAAGCATCAATTATTCATCGAAGGATGGGCAATGCATATGGCATGCTACATTTTATTTTACCTTGGCCTGGCTTCATAATACAACCAGATAGTTCTTAAACTTTAGACAGACCAGATCATCGCGAATGAAAGTCGCTCGAATACTCATACGGGCTACAACAATGGAATATAGGTGGAAGTATTGAGAGAAGAGAGAGGGAGAGCCATAAACTTGCAAAACTAATGGCTCATTCTATTTCAGCCTGTACTTTCATATTTATCGAAATATTACATTGTTATAAGGAGTATGTGTATGGTCCATGTGTGTGCAGAAAGAAAACTCTATTACGTAACGAGCATGCAACATTCATACGAAAATTGAAAACTTTGTAGTTAAAATTTTATTCAATGTACTATAACAATACATAACACAGCAGGTATTAAATTCATTAAACTAAATTGTTCGGGGATACAGATGCAATGTAAGTAAGGTAAAACGATTCATTCCAAAAAAAATATTGCATTTCAGAATTTTTCCTTTTACAGAATGAATATATGTACGTTACGTACCTAATACTAATTCATTACTTTAAACATGTCGACTAGGTATACTACATTAGATTTGTTATTTAATACAAATTAATATTACTCAGCCTTTTTGAATTTTGCATGCATCTATTTAATATTGATTTGGATGATATTCATTAGATTGATCGTTTTCCTCTGCTGTTTCTACTCGTGGACTATAATTAGGCTCACTCGAATTTTACTGCTTATGTCAGTTAATTTTTCAATAACATATGCATTATGCTAAAAGATCACATTTCACTGAATAAAATGGCAATAAATGTCAGCAATAAAAGGAATATTATCTTTATTTACAAATTCTGAATCCTGAAAATTATAGAGAATAGTAACAAATGTAATTCTGCTTTGAATTTGTGTATGTGCTGGTTGACAAACGTTTAAGTCAAAATTCCAAAAGGTAGAGGTTTGGATAGATTACAAAGAAAATTCACACGTGTCCGTCTTTCGCTGGAGACATACGAATCGTAGTTTTTAAATTTCTACTTAGACTCACAACTATGGAAATAATATACACTTCAATTCAAATAAGAAGAAAGTGGGTGCACTTCATTTTCCAAATTCAAAAGAGAGTACCTATGAAGAGTGCATTGTATTGTGAAAGTTTTCATTCAAGATTCTCAAGTCTTTCTCTTCATGAATTGTCTCTCTCTCTCTCTCTCTCTCTCTCTCTCTCTCTCTCTAAGCATCACAAAGAACTCGTTAAAGTTGAGTTGAGTTTAAAGAGTGAAAGTTAAAGTAAGCGAAATAATCATAATGATGATGATAGTGTCGGAAATAATAATATTGAGTAGGTACTGTACACATACGTCCTAATGTTCTCATTCTCATCTACACATTCTACTATCTTCATCCACACATCTTCCTACCTCTTTAAATCCTTCTAATCATCTCCCACAGTTATTTTATAACCACATACATTCCTCGGTAACATACCTAAGCATTTAAATCTAAGTACCTATTCCTATAAGTGCCACACCTTATATACTTCACATAACATACTAAATAAACCTCTGCTAACAAATATAATACTGCTTATACAACATCTCACTTACATTCACACCACATTCATATAAACTACACACGTTGTGTTTAACTGAATTGTAGGTTGAAGAAATTCTCATGAGATACGTTTTGTATACAGCCAAACATGCAGATCTCCATAATAATGGAGTATGAAACGCGATGCATACGATTACTATTACATTATACCACTACATAGATACAATCTCCTTCATTCTAGACACAAGTTCATAACGTTTCTTCCAAGAATTGAAAATGTATCCATTTTTACGAGCCAAACGCATCTTTAGTAAAGAATTGAGGTAAAACGTGTGTTTAAAGGAATCTATTTATGTTTTATCTCATTAAAATAATTTGCTCGTTGCAACAAACGGACTTAGATTTCAATTCATTTGGATTGCAGAGCGTTTCTGAGAAAATGGCATGGAGAGTATAAATATTCGGTGCTGTGAGAGTTGACACTGTCGTGCAGTAACTTTGGTGTCGTTTCGTGTTGTAATGTAGTTGAGTAAGTAGAGAAAGGGAGAAGAATTGTCAGCGAGAGAGTGCGAGAGAGGAAGTCCCATTAGAGAAAAGATGAGGCATAGTGAGAGCATTATCTCAGCCAGGGGCCTTGATTACCATGGGCCATTGAGGTGCCCAAAGCGGTTCGGCAAGCACCACACTAATGGCCCTAAACTTGCCCATTTACACAACAAGCAAAGTCTCTAGCATTTCTTCTTTATTCTTCAATTCCATCTCTGAATACTGCGATTCCCAGCATATCCTACCAACTACACTCCTCTCTCTCTCTTCCTTTATTTTACTCGCGTCTCTTTATTTTATTCTCATCTCATCTCATTGCATTACATTACATTACAGTCTGCAGCGGCAGAATAAAAGAAAATACAAGTGCTACTCTCCATACATTACCTAACTAACTCGTTTCCTTTTTTGATTACACCTTCTTTCAGGACTTCTGTCGCGACCTGCCTAGTACCTACCGTGTGTGAGTGTACAGATATGCAATATACTGTTTTGTGTATGTGTTTTTACTGTATCTACCTGTATTTTAACCATGGTGTGTTATAATATGACACTACTGCTAGTTCTCTACACCAAAGAACTGCTCCAGACAAATTATTATGTCTCCTAGCCATAACAGGAAGTGTAGCGTCACATAGGTGTGTGTATATCCTGGTTGAGTACGTATAGCTCAATCTACGCTAAAAGACATTACAATAACCCGAAATTATATTACCTTATACGTAGACCACTTTTCTCCACTTTCTTTCACTCTCCATTTGCTTCACATAAGAATGAGTACCTCTAGCACTGCACACACAGCGGAAGAAAGTTGGAACAACGACGGGATTACTATACTATTATTTCCTATCTGATCTTTGATCTTCCTCTTGTATACAGAAACAAAACACTCAAAACCAGAATACAACCACCACAATGACCTCAATGACCACACACCATACCACAACATACAATACACATTGTCTATTTTTCCAACGACAATGAAATATAGTCTTAACTGAGAAAATAGCCTGATGTTTTGTTTTCCTTGGGTTGCTACTGTATTTGTAGTGGGTAAAGCATGTTTCTTCTGCACACAGGGAATTTCATAGAAAACATGAACCAGAAAACTGAAAGGGCAATAGATTCCCTTTGGAGCCAAGACCTCTGGACTGGTCTTCCGGCTACTGTACACACACAGAGTACACAGAGAGTGCAGTTGTGGATATAGAACAGCGAGACAGAGGAAATCGGCTCATTTAATCTACTGAAACCAAAAAACTGGGCCTTAGCTCCTTTAAAAGTGTAATGATCTGCGATTTACGTCGGAGTAATGGGAAATTACCCCGGTTATGAGCCTATTTCTAACATCTATTTAGAGCCTGATGGCTAAAACACGATGCTGTTTCTCTAACTCACACATTCATAACTACTCAGACTTACATCACCCCGAAAGATCTGCCCTGTTCTATTTGTACCAACATGGGCTGTGCAATGCCACTAGTTCTGTCTTCAGCATATTTTGCAGTACATGCACTGAACTGTATTGGGGTACTTGCAGCAAAAACATGGCATTTTATACGTTTAGCTAGTGGTGTTCGTACATTCACTTGTGTTTACGTTAGTTAACGTACATTGCGTTCCTTCGTATCCGTTTAACTCTGTCTATAAACTCTAAGCCTGTATAGCGCTGTAAGTGGCTGTATATATAAAAGGTATAAAAGCAATGGTGGTACTTGTGCAGATAGAGAGCTTCTGTATAGAAAGGCCTAGTTTCTTGATCTTTCCTTAAATCTATAATATTATGTAGTTAAGTTGTTGGTTACGAGGAAAAGTGTATGGGAGATTTGTAGGGTACAGTGCACTTGCCATGGTAGTTTTACTTTCTGAAGAGCATCATCCCTTTTCAGTTCCTTTTGCTTTAATCTGCAGATGAGCTTTCCAACAGTTAGACATCCCACGAGCAACTTCCCAAACGAACCGTGGCTCCTTATTATTATAGCCTAATAAATCTGTAAATATTCTAAGACTGTACAAAACTTAGCAGGATAACTTCCATCTTTAATGTACCCAGAAATGTCTACTTTGTACTAAAACCTTCTAATGTCTTCTGTCGGTCCATGTAGGTACACACATATATTTAGCCAAAATCCAATAGTAAATTATCATGGAGAAATATAGGTAACCGCAATTACTGCATGAAATATTTTAGTTTTAGATACTCCGTAAAATTATTGGAACGTTCAATCTGTCTGTCTGTCTTTGCGTCTGCGACAGAGCGATACCTCAAAGATGAATTAATGCAATTGGTTAACTTGGTGTGCTTCTGGGGTCACAAGAAAGTTCAAGGTCATAAATGGACCAATTGGTTACATTCTATATATAAGGGACCGAAGCTAGTTTATACGCTTTTTTGTTTGTCTATTCTTCAGCTACTATTTTACATTGGTTTTAGTATGGTCTGTTATTTTTGGTACAGTTTAAATATAACCTATTTTTTACACACAATTAACTTTACAATATACTATAATTTGTGTTCAGAGTGTGAAGAACTTAAAACTAAAAAACCTATTCATATGTGTACAATAATATTTTTATTTGTTTACTAAATTTGGTGGTTGGTATTGTAAATGTGGGGAAGATGAAATGAATGTAGAAAATCAAGCAAGTCTTAAGTAATGTATAAAATAAAATTGCAGCAACGAAAGGTTGAAAGAAGGAAAGTTTATATTGGGCCCAGGAGTGTACATTTTAGACTCCAGGATGACTTATCGATATCAAAATAACGACTACCATAGGTCATAGTGAGGAATGATGTAAAATAGGGATGAGCGATGTTTTATGGCTGCAGGAGTTTTCTTGGAGTAGACGTGTGTAAGGAAGAAGGGATTTAGAGTAGGCAGTAAGTAGATACAGAAGTTTTTGCTGACAAAAGAGTAAGAGACGAGAATGAAATGTCTGCAAATCTCATTTCATAATACATAAGGATTTCCCATTGTAATAGTTTCAATTTACAAGTTTTCTGTGCAAGAAACTTGTGTCTCCTGTCTTTAATGTGGTGCTACATATTTTACACTGTGCGTGTAATGTGCGTGAGTTCTGAATTGTGACAGAAGATCCGCTACCTACAATTCGTAGCTTGGAATAACAGTTCACAGTACGCAGTAAGTTGGCTCAGTTGAGTGCGTAGAGAATTTCATGGAGCAGTAATATGTGTGAAGTTCCATGTCTGTCTGTCTCGTAACGTAAGCTATGCATTCCCTAACCCGTGTAAATGTGCAATGTAATGTAATGTAGTAAGTAATAGTAAAATAGAGTTAGGGAAAAGAAAACGGAGAAAGATAGGTTCACCGGATGAAACGTGTGTCGTGTCGCACAAATCACTTGATAGTTTTTCCACTCGGCAAACCTACAAATCAAGTCCGGCTGACGGAGAACCAAAGCTACGAGGACTATTACTATTACAATCTTTCAGTCAAACAATATATTTCTTAGCAACACCTAACCTTCTTCGAGTTCGAGTCCTTCCTCCTCTAATGTATCGCTGTGAAGACCATCCTCAACTGAAGATTCGCTGTTCCTACTATATGCACTACCTAGTCAAACCAGTCGTAGTCGTAAGTAGTCCAGTCAATACTACTTTTTTACTTGAACTGGAGATAGATCTCACAGCTTTTTCCAATTTCCTTCCTCAGTTCCTTTTTTCTAGTGTGTCTGCCGATTCTCTTCAGCTCAGCAGGCTTATTATCATCCTATTACGATTTCTCCTAAAATAATTGGCTTCAATACTGACTTTTATCTGACATTTTCGCAGAACAACTTAAAAAATATTGGCAACACATGATCAGATGGACGGATGGATTGTTTTTTCCTTTCTTTTCGGATATTTAGGCACAGCAAGACATTTATTGCCATCTCTATAAGAATATAGCTGTGTATAGAAACATAAAAAAGATGTACATATTTATGTGGGTCGGATTGGTACAATATGTATAAAGACTACCTGTTAAATTCCATACAGTTATCTTGTATAACAATCTGTAGTGTCATCACTTTCCTTTTCGGTTGGATTCCTTTTATTTATATCTAGTCCAAACGTACATAGTGTGAGAAGCATACATAAAAGAGTTCGGTATTTCTCATTATCACGCATAGCACGAAGTAATAAATGTTCATAATATTAGCACATACTACAGCACATGATAAATTACAAGAGTTTGTAGGTAGAATGTAGGTACGTGCATACAAAGCATCCAAAAATGACTAGGTTACTTGAATGTTGGGAAACATGCAAATATACTTACATATAGGATGGGATTTTGTAAACTCTTTAAATAGACTGACTGAGTGAGAGAAAAGTGTTGGTTATAGTGTGTTGCGAATGGAAGTAAATTGTATCAGTAGTGCTGTGATTGTATAAAAAGTCGGATGTTCGTTTGTGAACTGGTTGGGAAAGCGTTCAAAGTGTATTCTTGTAATACGAAGTTCAAAAAGCAGATGAACTTAAATTGAATACGGTTACATACAAAGGGAAGGATATACACAGTGCCTAAGTTTGTACGTTGTACACAAAGTGGATTCAAATCAAGCAAAAGGGATTTACGAGCGCACAAGGTGACTTGGCTCACTTGGTGCAGCACTTCATCATTTGGACTTATTTATTTGTACTTCCACTTTAACTTCATTGTCCATTTGCTCCTGGCGCCTGATTTTCTATAGGAGCAGTTCCACCTACAAATAACCCGGACGGAGAGAGGCAGTGTGTACTTATAGGTATCCAAAGTATCTCTGCTGTAAAATAAAATGTAATGTAAAGAATATGAAGGCATTCACTCAGTGCGTTCAGGGCATTGACTTTGGTTTGGCAGTAGTTGATGCTTTGATCGTGAACTCGGACTATTCCATGATTTGCCATGAAATAGGACGAACGTGGACTAAAAGGGTCACGAAGGCAATGCTCTACTACAGTTCGAGTTGGCAATCAGTAATTTAAACCACACACGACACGAGCCATTCCCAAGGGTCTTGATCTATTCAAACGTTATATACTTCATAGCAAACTACGGGAGTTAGTTGTTAAAAGCCAAAGGTGACTGTCACTCAGAACATCATTCAAGTCCACATTCAGTCCAAATCACCGCTTCTAAATTTAACAACCAGAAAATTTTATCATTGTATAATTCCAAACATCGATTCGTCGAATTTAGTTTATCCCATTACGTAATGCTTCAACACACCATTCCTAAAACTTCATTCCAGACATTTCCAGATCCAAATTTTAGCCCTGCTGATTTATGAATTTATTAATATGCTTTGTATATTCACATTCCTTAATTGTATGCACGGATTTCACTGTCATGCCTTTGTCTTTGTACCTTAAGCCAGCACCATATTTTATTCTAATGTTGGATTTCATCATCAGACTAATACAACTTCCATGTGGAACACATCTGTTTTATCTATTGCAAATATTGACAGGATTACAACGTATTTTAGTATTATAACATCTGAATTTATAAATTACTATTACAATTAAAATTAGATCGGATGTATTTTTGTACGAGTTAGACATGTTGTACATGCACTGGTATATAGCTATTGTTGATGTCCGATTTAGAGAAAGTACGATTGTTTGTAGCAGAAGGGAAAGCTAAGCAATTTTCGTAGAATACCTACAAAATCTGTTATGAAGTGTTTTTGCTTGTTTTGTGTGACATGCGATGTCCATGGTACTTATTGTTAAATGATGTTATGATGAGAGGGCATGGTCATGTCTTGTGGATTTGTATAGACAAGACAAGGTTTATTGAATATTCATAGCGGTTAATGTATTGTGTGATATGTTGAGTTACGATTTGAGAGCTGAGAATGCAGAAGGATATTTATGAGAAGGTAGAAAATGAGAAAGAAGAAATATAAAACATATGGTACGTAAACGGTCTTGTTCTCCCATCTCTGCAGCCTCCTCTCAGGTTGTAAAGATGTCATCCCTAATAGGTGCACTGGGAAAATGCATATAATTCCTTGGGTTAGACTCAAACGATTGAACATTTATGTCACTTATGCTCCACTTGCATCACACACGTTATATCTGCTCCATTGCTGTTACGGCTACGCATTACTAATATTATTATCCCAATAACATATCACATACTACATACTCGCTACACGTATTAAAGGACTTAGCTCGGCAGAACAGACTCGGAATCTAAAATACAAGTCACATAAGGAAAATGGTGACTACTATGTACACATTGCGGGCATATTGCTGACTTTATAGCCTCGTGAACACAAAACCAGAGCAATCACGCTATGCATTACACGGCCAGAATAAAGTAAATATTTTTAAAGTGTACACGTGTAGAAACTTATCATTTATTGCACACGCAGGGCATAATAATCACATTAGCACTTACTTTCTCTCCTTCTCATCCTCCTACTCTTCAAATCTGCTTTGATATATAATTGCTGGCTTTGCACAGTGCTCGTGATCATGAACACTTTAAATGAGGGCCTGTAATATAGAAGAAGGCATCTGTTTGATTTCGCTGTTTAATAACAGGTCAGCGTTTATCAAGCATGAATGAATTATAGCGAATTCTTCGAAATACAATACAATGGACGAACGTTAACTTATAACAGGAAATTGAAGGTAAAAAGTAACGCTGTGCTTTCCTGGAAGAAATAACCGTTCGTTTGATTATTTCGTAAAATTTTTCCACGAAATAATTGCGAATCAAACAATGTTAGCGTGAGATATTTTTATTTGTACTATATACTAACCCAAATTCGGCAACAATTGTTGGTGAAATTATGAAATTATTTGTAATCCGGTGCTTCTAGGAACGTTTTATGGGATGTTATGATGTTAGCGTGTTAAAGATGCGTTTGCACAAGTGTAGAGGTTTGTATTATTGTATCATGCATTTAATTTGAGTTTGTTAGTCAGTTTTGGTCATAAAACTGTTGAATGAAAATTGGAATTGTGTAGAGCTGAAAGATTACGATCAGGTTCACCTAATCGTAGACGAGATATAAAAGCTAAAAATGTGAGGCTTCGGTAATGTAAAGTGAAGTGATGTTGATGGCATTGTGTTTTTATGTTTGTAGGTATCGTGGATCCGTAAACGTGACCTGCACATATTGACAGCGGGTATTTACACTTACACAACAGATCAACGCTTCGTCGTTCTCCACCCTGACAAATCCGAGAATTGGACGTTGCAAATAAAATATCCCCAGGAGAGAGACGCCGGTATTTACGAGTGCCAAGTGAACACTGAACCAAAAATCAGCATGGCCTTTCATCTCACCGTCATTGGTACGTTCACTTTCTCATCTCTCTGTCTCTGTCTATATATTTACCAGGATTACTTTTACTATCTATACATCAACATTCTTTTTGTCCAACAAAATTTTCTTTATTTTTATTCCCATTTTTAGCACAAGACAAAGTTACTATACGCACTTACAGAGTAGGAAAGTTACCCATTAAAAAACTCTTGAACTCAAAAGGACTGGCATTAGGATATAACCCGTAGTGATTCAATAGGAAACGAAATGCCAAATAAATTCTGTATTGTGACGACTTTTAAGGCTACTTTTATTCCATTGTGTTGTATTGTGTTACTTTCTCTCTCGTTTGCGCAAACAACGTTTTTCTACAGCAAACGAAACTATTTCAGTCACTACGTCTGTTTATTCTTCTCTTACGTGTATATATGTACTGTAATAACTGTAACCATATAGACTACATAGTAAACTGTTGGTTTATATACCAAAACACTAAATATATCCATTCTATTTACGTCACATGGCACATACAAGTACCTACTTACACACTATATGACATATGAGTGTATCCTTGTTGATCTTTTATCTCTGTCTAGTATCTTTTCCCATTCTACTCCCACAATAAGCTTCTGTGTTACTATATCGTGTGTGCTAAAATACACGATGAAATGAATGGTGTATATTTTACGTGTACCTAACATCAACACGCACTATGCTTTAAAGCCGTATTAACTGTCTATATAGGCAAGTACTCCCTCAAGCTTATATACTACAAGCAATATGTAGGAAACGAATTTACTACTGTCGTTTCAAGTACATAGTGCAGCTTATAGGAACATAAACAGTATAATATGTGTACATTATTGAGAAAAATGTATTTTCGCATGTAGTGACACTTTTGTCGGTCGTACAATGCGTAATGTCATATGACGACAGTTTGCAGTCTCCGGCAATAATGGAATTTAATGTTATTCATATCGAAATGTGCTTTGCGTACTCAATGCTCACGCACCCGTGTCCTCTGCTCCTTCTCCTGCCTATAAAGATTTGTTGTGTTTCTCACAGTCGTCGTCTTCTGAAAAGTTATGCACATAAAAAGTTAGTAGCGACGAGGACAGGGAAAATCCTTCTTCGATGCCTTCTTCTTCTTCTTGATCTGGATCACATTCGTATCGCATCGTATTATACTACGTGTGATATTGCACACACACATGCACACACAAGATGTTCAGTCCGTGTACACCTTAGTGCTTTACGTTCTGTAAGTTCAATGTAAGATAAATGAAAATATGACTAATTAGAACTTTGATTTTAGTATAATGTTTTATCTTCATGTAAACGATTGATTATGTCTTATTTGTATAACTTACATTTACATCTATGTTTAATCTTACCTAAAACATTCTGTAACTCTCAAGGTTATAACTTGTGTGTAATTAGTCGTATGCTATTCCATAAAACTAAAAATATTATATTTCTTGTAACGATTTGACCATGTTGTAAAATATCTAACTTGAACTCAGAATTCTGGAGCCATTCTAAAACTAACTATTATACATAATGTCCTTCATGATTATCTATGTCATTCAACCTTGTAATTCTCTCAACTTAACTTACTGACTAGAATTATCTACACAATGTCTTCACACAACGATTCCTATTTTATGTCTTGTCGCGAACACACGTATCCCTCTCTCTTTCTAGCTAAATTAAAGGACAAAGAATTGAAACTAATATTTTGTATGTGCACCCACCATTACTCTGCATTTACAATTATATAATTTTAACATCCATCAATTCTCATAAAACAATTCATAACACTCTGACACGACAAAGTGTCTAATTGCACCCGTATTTTTCATGAGTTTCTATGTAGTTTCTTCAACAATTTATACATCTGTGCCCTTCGACTGTATGAAAGTATCTAACCCATACGTATCTAAATAAATAAAGACAGTGCAGACTCAGTCACTATGCAAGTAAGAAATTATAAATCATCTCTTGATTTGATTAATAGTTAACTATGAAAATTAAAAATATTTATCTCTTTATAATTATGTTCACGATCAATAAGTAATAGCAATAGGACTCATTTTAATCCTAACAGTTGCACCGCTCAAAGGCTGTATTGAAACACATAATTCTGATTACTTGTTTTTACGTAAATTATAAGTAATATGCTTTTTGTACATAACAATGCTAATGCTACTATCATGCAGGTAAGCGCATCAAATGTTGTTTGATAAAAATTCATACCTGATTCTGTCATTTAAGTAAACAATTTAATATAATAGATTACGTGACAATACTTTACTGAATACGCTGCAAACAAAACATAAGTAGGAGATTAAGTGGAATTTATAAAACCTACATTGGAAAGATAAAATTGATTTGCTGCATATTAACAAAGCTCCTGTTTTTCTCCGTACATTTCACACTTATACCTAAACTGTAATAGTCATTTTTCCGTTTTGCCCAAGAATGTTTTGAAGAGTGCATTACTTGAATATCGCTGTTTTTGGAAAATGAGTAGAGTTGCTGTGGTCCTGTTGTGTTGTGTGGCAGTTTGTTGTGCCTTTCAGCAGTCCTTCACATATTACACCGAGCGAGGATCTCAAGGGAATTTTTTGACTGTTCGCTCCAAACGTCCTGATCTTCTTAGTTTGTCACCGGAAATAATTGGCAATTATCAATCATATTGTTTCCAAGGATAGTAAGTGCCGTAACCGTTTATTCTGTCATCATGACATTTCTGCCATCTTTGTGGCTGTAGGAGACAATTGGATTGATAGTTAAATATTTGCAGTTGGACATTCTTTGGGGGGCAGAACTACACGGGGGTTTGGCAGTCCAGAGATTCTGAGACGGAGTACTGCATAGATGCTGACACTGCTCTCCGGAGTTATAACGGATCGGCTCGTTTCGCAGGACCATCGGAAACTGCATTAGAAGCGATTACATTTTATTCGGATACTTATTTCAGAGGTGATGAAGCCGTCATAACGGACTCTTTGACTCCCGTTATGTCATTTAGTCCTGTCTCTTTGTTCAGCACCGGATTCTCAAACTGGACTCTTTTCACCGGACCTGCTTTCCAAGGAAATGCCACTTGCTTCATCTCAACCAGGGAAACGCACATGATGTACGAAATGGACTCTCAACTCACAAACATCAATTCCATTATCAAAGGATGCATCGGCAGAATTACTCATTCTTTCTACGCCAATTAAATGTCAATTCAACTCATCTTTTCTCACTCTTGAGCCAAATGCACAGTCCTCCTATAATACTTACTTACCGATGAAGCAATAAAGTAGGCATCCTGAAGAATTCATTAACACTCTACCTTTAACTGTAAGTTTGTTATACGACGAGCTATTCAATAAACCTCAACTTGTGTATAAGCGGGAGGAAAAGTAACATATTTCAAAGTTTTGCTTAAAATTGTTTCGATATTTCTACAGGATTTATTGTAATATATCTGTAGCACTAGCCATTAAGCAAATAAAAATTAAATTACTATGCTATAAAGACACAAATATTGGCAAGGAAAAATTCCACTCCTTTGTTTGCATGTGTACTGTGTAGTGTGTACGGTACGGGATCAAATGAGACCTCATGAGGTCTAAAACTGATAATAAAATATTTAGTTCAATTTCAGAGGTAACGTTCTCAATTCGGGAAAAATGTTTTTCTTATCAGATATTTTGCTAGAATGGTTTATTTGTCAATCATGTGAAGAATTCATGTTTTTAGATAAATTATTTTTCTACGTGTTGTTACTTGTTAGGTGCTTGACATGGCAATGCAGTTATCAGTGATATCCGCTCTGCTTATGAAATGTTTCAGATAAAATGGACATTTGCGTGTGTGAGAACAAAACTTATCGAAGGGATTAATTAAAACGACGAGTTTAAGCAGCAGGCTTTGTGATAAAGTGCATTAATTATCTTGTCCTGCATAATACATAACTAACATAACTGCAGAAATGGTTTGATCATGGCAAATCTCGTCAGTTGAAACTAAACGTGCATGTACTACCAGCACTTTATAAGCACCCTGTTGTATTGTACTAGAAATAAATAGAAGAATTCACAATGACAAAAATGATTATTGTGTTTCTAAGTTGTTTACTCGCAGTCTCCACTCCTTTTCAACACAGCCTTCAGTTTTACACTGGATTCAACTTCACTGAAGATTCTTTGTACTTTGCAGACAAACGTCCTGACCTAATTGGCTTGTCACCGGAAATAATTGGCAATCATAAGTCATATTGTGTGCGGGGATAGTAAGCGGAACAAATTAAATGCCTTTTCCTCTCTAGTAATTTGGAAAGTATTGCATTTCTTTATCGAAAGATGAAACATGTTTTTTATAGTTGGAGTTTCTTTGAACACAAAAACTACACTGGTCCCAAAAAAAACGTTGACGCTCTTAAGTCGGAGATTTGCGAGAATGGTCATTTAGTCCAGAGACAATTTGGGTCAGGTCGTTTCCCAGGGCCGGCAGACACATCTTCGGAGTCCGTCTCATTTTACTCAGGCGAAAATTTTAGTGGGGAAGAAATAATTGTTGATGGCATCGCCTTTTCCCAAATGTCATTTGCACCCGCATCTTTATTTACGACAGGATTTTCAAATTGGACTTTCTTCGAAGGAAATTCTTTCAATGGAGTCCCCACTTGTTTGATCTCTACTCAAGAAATTCATGTGGTTCCTGCGTGGGACAGGACGCAATCAAAAATACAGTCCTTATTCAAAGGATGTATTAATAGTGTAGAAAACAGAATTTATTTGAACTAAGGGAAATTATTATTTCTAATTAAGACAAATTCAAGTACACAAAATAAAATAAATGAGGTAAAATGGAGATGAAATAAAAACGTCGTAATTTAATGAACATTAATACTAATTAAGCAAATGAGCAGTAATTTTTAGCATAGAAGTTTGCATGATGTCTGCATGAGAATACAAATGTGTGAATTATTAAGTATCGTAAGATACTTGTATAAGAATGCGTTTTACGTCTGTCCGTCTGTCTGTC
>JABASD010001990.1:0-31594 GCA_019776165.1 Pogonognathellus flavescens
ATGCAGATTGTACAATGCTTTACTAATCAAACTTTCTTTTAATTTTCTCATAAAAGACGTGTGTTAAAGCATTACATATAGCGACAGTTGCGTGAAAATAATAAAAGCAAACTTCATGGAAATCTCATGGAATCAAGTTGTTTTCGTTCGTTTTGTTCTCATAGGATGAAAATACGCGTCTTCGGTGCAGGAAATCCGAAAGCATGAAAAACATTCTCACGTGTAAATTGAATCGCAGTAGTTCACTGACTAGGTCAAGTCAACAATTAATATGCTGGATAATTATAATTATAATGATTATTTAATTGGTACAGTAGACTTTATGATCATTTTGCGTTCATTGTTTCTATTAAACATGAATTACTGAAATGAAATGAATGATAAATATGTTTTTGTTGCTGCCAGGTTGTTTTTATTGAGATAATTATAGTAGCCGACACGGATCATTTATAATTATTGCAAAACAATCAAACAATGACCATTCTTTCCACAGTGAAGTATTAAATTATCCTTACAAAGATGTATTCAAATAACTAAACAATAAATAACTTTGTTGTTGTATTTAATTTAATTATTTTTCAGTAGATAGCACAGGTACACATGCATGCAATTACATTTACATAATTAATATCATGCGTCATTCCACAATTGTACCATCATCATTATTAAAATATTACACACAATTGGCAACAAATAAACGATTAACAGAGTAATGAGTTTAAAAATTAATTGGTATATTTGAAAGACTTCACTCTTTACATTTGAATGTATGAATTTTAAGTAGAATCTTTGTATGTATATCTCAGAGTGTTTATCTACCAGAGGGACTTATCAATTGAAGTATGTACCAGCAAAATAAATAATAAAATATTACTAGTATATATGTAAATGTATAATATTACTTTACAATAATTATTCCATATTTTCAACATTTAGTTAACATTTATTTATTTTCAAATTAATTTTGTTTCGTGAATGCCCAAAGAATGGGATAAACTTATAAAAAGGACTGATGAGAGTGTATGATGTTGAATATTTAAGTGTGTATTAACAATGAGTGAGAGATAATTGTTTTTAAAGTTTTATTTAAAATCACATGTAATTACATTTTACAGATACCTATAGTCATTCTACTCAAAATCTTTAATAAAACCGAAAACTATCGAAAGCTGCTTTAAATAAATTCAATTACATATAGTTTGGAATTCAACACGTTTACAGTACGTTCTTTGTAGTGATCTGGTACTACATACTACCAATGTATCAACTATTAACTACCCTTTGTATAAAATACAGTTGAAAGCAATAAAATACTACCCTGTACCTACAATCTTGCCATTCTTTCGATTTTTGACCATATTGTGGCTTCCTAATACCGAGACAAGCAAAAAGACAAAAGGTTAACTGTTAGAACAATAGGAAGGAAAAATCTTAGGCCTTATTGGGCAACTGGATTTGAACATAACATTTTTACATACTTTTTCATTAATTAATTATTATATGTACGAATTTGTATGTTGTTGGTAGTTTGGTAGTTGGTGGTATTTGTATTAACATAGGTTATAATATAAATAGGCCCGTTTCACAGCTTCAACGCTTACTCAATGCCTTTTTAGTGTAGTTTGATGTGTTGGTAGGCAATTCAGGTGTGTCAGTATACATTACGCTAAAAACATTATTCCGAGAGAGTGAGTGGTACTACACGGTGGCATTGGGAGTCCCGTGTACACACGCAACGTATTAGTTAAACCACAAACTAACGTAAGTAAACAACTTAAACTGCCAATATTGTGTCACAGACTACCTAAGTGAGTTACCCTTCTGTATAGCAATAATATGCTGGCACGATGTGTAGCTTGTGTGCAAAATATTGACACTCATTGACTGACACACGTCCTACACATAAACACGGCACATTTAAACGCACACGTTCCTTCCTAGAGCTTAAAGTACCTGCTATATAGCTACTCCTACAACCCTATATAGTACAAGAGCGCTCGTAAATAAATGAAGACTCTCTGGTATGACACAACAACATTTTTCTAAACGTTTATCATCTGCCAGCTAATTGTGCATACAAAAAGCTACAAATTGAGAAAGAAGGATTTTAAGAAAATGAAACGGCAAGGCAAGAGAATATTAATTCACAAGAATATTTCTCTCCCACAGCTAACTAACTTAGTAACAGACAAATACGTAACAAGAATATTATATTCATGTAGGAAAGAATGTAACTGTCTCTGCTATCCTAATTCTATCTGTAATACTCTCTGTGCAGTAATATTTAACATAGCTATAATATTCCAAACGAGAGAGAGAGAGAGAGAATCCTTCTTTTCATTACATTAAAATGATTATTTAACTTTCTCACTTATACAAGTAGTGGTATTCTGCAGCACACGTTACTAATTACTATTAGAATGGTGCAAGAGCCAACGTAATAATTTTTAACAGTTCACTTTTAACTTGAACCCATTCACTATGCCACTAGCAACATTCCGTATGTATTTTAGCCTCGCTTACACAGAAGACACAGTCAGCATGTACTTATATAGAGATGAGACACACGAAGTAAAAAAGAATGCTCATTTCACTGCTCACATTAATAATGCTATTGTGTAATGATGTATATAGTATAGTGGTAGTAGTAGTAGTATTTCTATCGTAATAATAAAATACATTTGCTCCTAAGAGATAATCACAAGATTAGTTGGTCTGGTCTGGTATGCTCTATACTTAAGTTTTATGTATGTACTGTAAGGAGACTACAGCTATTATTATTATTACATGAGGGCTAAGGCCTGGCCTCGGCTGACTGGCCCATCTTTTATTTTATCCTGTTTTATTCGAAAATTGGAAACTTTCCATTTCAATTCTCGATTATTTATTATTTCTCTACAAAGTTCAACCAGTAGTGCTTTCTGTATAATAATTATATGTAATAGGTTATGTTTACACACTTAAGGTCTTACTTATATATTTTTATGCATATTACATACGTAATATAGACAAATAACACATATATAATATAGCAGCTCAGCGGTACTTACTTCTGGCTTAGATAATTGTACCTATGTAATTTATTTATACACGGATATGCGTTTATATTAAGTACTGTGTACTCTGTCTGCTATATTTTACTGTATAGGCCTTCCACTACACTTATACTTACGTTAAGCATGAGACAAGCGTTACTTGCCTAAAAACACACAGACTCTGAGATTTAAATGTAAATTATATAAATTATTCCAAGACCCCTCTATTAATTGATGTAATACAGTACACATTACATAGATAACATCGTGGCACATACATTTACGTTTACAGGATACACAATTACAATAATATTCACATCACATTAGCTTTTGTAGTCAAGCCTTGCTTACTACAGGCTTACGCATAATTATCTACAAATAAACCGTACTTTATACAAATCCTAGCGAGTAAAATCAGTTTGCACATGTAAATCACACATTCTCTATAAGTAATGCACTCCCTGTATTTATTTTAAGATACACAAGTCACTGGCACACTCGCAGAGAGTGACATAATAGGTATACGATCTACGTAACAAATACGAACATGATATTTCGTGGTATTCATCTGTAGGTATACATAATCCATGGTATTTTCAACTCTTATACCTGTCTATAGCGTTAAATATATTTCATACTTATTATCAACGTTTAGAATTAAGAAAGTAAACTATTACGGGTATTATGTGCCGCTTTGTAACGAAGTGGTAGTATTTTTAGAGTAAATAATTACTATGTAATACATTTGACCTCTCATAGAATAAATGACTAACTGAAAATTGAGGGAAATAAGAGCCTGAGCTAAATTCTAGTCTTGTTTCTTTGTAATGGTTTCTGTATTGTTATTCGTAGCAGTAATTTTTGCCGTGGCAGTTGTGTCATTGTTGGTATTTTTTACAGACTTATCGGTTCTGGTGCTGAAGTAAGCCCTGTGGAAAAACAGGGCGAAGAGAATAAAGTAAGATGCGTACATCGAAAGAGCCAGTTGAATCACATCGTAGCCCCTCTCGCAATATTTCCCCTCACCTGTAACAAAACAAATGCAAAATGATTTTTTTTTCAATGTGAGTTCAATTAGAAATATTCAAATGCAGTCAATACGTGTTAAATGTTTCAGTAGACACTCTAAACTTGAAACAAAGAGGAATGATTCGTTTATTTTGCCATTGACTTATTTAGTTTACCTTTAACTTTAAGGGAGTAGAGATTTATAAACACTCCGACAACCATTTGGCTCATTTGAAGGCAAGTGATGATCATTGAACAGTATCTAGGCACTTTTACCTTGAGCGACTGTAATTTAAGCAAAGACACAATTTACACAATTATATTTGTGATAATTACTGATACATAGGTACTAAAGATTCTTTCGCAGTGATTCTGAGAAATATTGTAATAAGCCTTGTGATTGTAAGCAGAAAATATGAGCAAAGCAAGTAAGTATAGAAGAAAAGTCTAATCAGATCGAGTCTGATCGAATTTAGTGGAAGAAATGTTAGAAGAGCGTGTTCTGTATAGACACATACCTTTAGAGCATAGTAAGAATACATTAGGGCGTGCACAAACATATTCATTGTCATGAACCACCGTAGAGATGGTTCGTAGTCTTCATAGGTGACCCAGCAGTAGATTAGAACACTACAGTGATGAAACCTAAACAAACACAATGCAAAATGAAATTCATGTAAATTAGAACTTAGTAAGAGCTGACATGCAACTCCAATCTCATTTGCAAACTATACATTTTAAAATCACGAGGAATTCTACACATTTTAAGATCATGAAAAGAAATTTCATGAAAATTTATTCTCGTCTTTGAACAATTCGTTGACAAAAGTTATGTCATATATAAGGAAATTCTATGAATTATACATGAAAATGTAAAAATATTATTTGACAAGACAAAATTCGGAGAGGAAGATACTAAGAGAGGAAATAATTTTACCAGTGAAGGAAAATGAGTGGTTGTTTCCTGAGGATGATGAAGGCAGTGTCTCCAAGTTCGATTAATTTCGACATAGTCATGAGAAATCCCCAACAGGCTGTGGCATAATTGTGTTGCCATCTAAATTGCAAAAGTCATGAAAAATTATCACGTTAGAGCACGGAATGACATTCTAAATTCTACTTGTATGAATTTAGAAGGTAGTTTTAACTTTAGCTTTAGCTATAGTACACACATGAAATTATCATATAGACTGCAATTATCTTTAAGAATTAATTACTGTTACCTTTTAAGGACTTAAATACGAAAATGTGATGGATTTTCTATGAAAAGGTGTCAAGAAATTATTTACCTTGTGCATACGGATGAGTAGAAGCCGTTTGCCTCTTTGAGTACAAAAAAGAGTTCAGGTGCTGTGCGTAAGAAACCAATAATAGAAAAAGTAGCTAGAAGTATATTCCACGTGGTGAGCAAATAACGGAGATGAAAAGCCGGTCTTTTTTGCATCCAATTTCTTCCGAGGTAAATGAGAATCACATAAATCACCGAGGCATACACACTGAACTTCCAATTTCGACCGACCCACCGTCTCACTTTGGACAACTCGATTTGCTCCCAATCGTAGACCTTCAAGTAGGAAGGCTCTACCAGAGGAAACACTTCAATAAACGTTGAGTTGCTCATTCTCACAGTTGGCGAACTTGAAACAATTCTTCAAACTTGAGAATCCGCTTTTGCTTCCCGATTCTCTCGCAAAGGGCAGAACTTCTTGACCAGAAGAAGAAACAATCCTCAAATAGTCTATATAGTAGTACACACACAGAGATTGACTTCTTTTTACTTCTTCCTACAACGAATCGTTCCACCACCAACACACCACACTCGTTTTGCGTGTCCTTAAGATATTTGATAATAATAAGTATTACAGTTTCACTTTTTATTTATTATTCCATGTAAATAATGTAGCTATGTTCATTTAAGGTATGTAGCAGAAGCAGCAGGTAGGTTAGGTAGTAGTGGTAGTAGTAGTATACTTAGTTACAGATCTTTTATTATTGCACGGCACAGTATAAGGTTGAAAGATTGAAGATCAAATCAAGATTTGCATTCAATGCAGTTAATTTACTACTATGTGGTTTACGACCTTAGAGCTTTATTGAATGTTGGACCACACTAAAACACAAACACACCATTGCAGTATACAATACTGAATGGGATACACACAACGGAGAGCAATGTTAGAAAACCCCCTTAGCGTCGCAAGTCTATTTTGCTAATGTTTCTGTCTACAAACTGCCGCAGCAACTGAACCAAATGAAATCTCAGATCTCGTCTCTCTCTACACGTCTCTCTGGTAGTATACCTTTCCAGCTGGCAGTGCAATACGGAATATATACGGATGTTCTTTCTTTGTCTTGTGTTTACGTCTTGAAAGTAGAATTGTATGTGCAAAGTGTGTTGGATCTGCTCCTGTCTTTCCTAGGTCTATGGGTCTAGGTCGTAGAAGAGTCTTCTCTCAGTGTACACAGTCTTAAATAAATATAGAGTACTCAACTTGTACACATCGTGTACCTAAAGATCTTCCCTCCTCTTTCAGTCTTTCAACAACAGTTTACTTTGCACTACTACTACTACTACTACTACTAGTCTAAAGCAAACAGTAAGTATTTTACTATACTTATACTACGTATGTAATATTATCGGCTAGAATTATGAATGTTCCACCTTCTTCTCATCATTACGCATGAAACCAACTCGGGATCATTTACACAGCAACACATGGGCTAAGAGACACAAAAATCTCAAGTGGCAAAAAATTGGCAATGCGATTCTATTTGCTAGACAAGAGAATTTATTATGGAATAGTAATACAGATAGTCCTCTCTATGTGGTTGTTCTTTTAGAACCCGCCTTGATGTTGCTATATAATATTGTTATTACGTTATAGCAATTTGCAAAGTTCTGGGTTTGCTTGTCTTGAAGTGTGCAGCAGAAAATAAACGTAACGTACGTAATCAAACGAGTAGACCACACCAAACTGAACGATCACTTTTGTTTAACCTGTGTTTATTATAAACTGATTATTAATTTATATGGTAATTATTTCGTAGACTGTATACTTGTGGGAGTGTACAGAGAAAACGTTTAACAGAAAATAGATCTGTACAGTTTATACCATAGCGTATATACGTAAGCTATGTTTTAATTGTGTAATGCATTAAGGTAAAGTTTATTCGTAATGATAAATGTTTAACTAAATGCGCACAGTGTGTTATAGCGCCTGTTTCATTCATTTGCATTTATATTGGTTACCTAAGTAGTTTAAACTACGTAATTCACTTTAAGATTTGGATGGAAGTTATTGCAATTTAAAGAAGTGTTGGTTCAGTTTGTGCAATATCTCGTCTTTATATTAAACAGTGACATGCAAGTACCTGTTGTACTTAAGAAATGTATGAAGGCAAGTGAAGATGTATGTGTAAATATTTTGTAATGCACGGAGTATTTGCAGGCAATACACTGTGAACATGAACGATGGGTAGAGCAGAAGCACAGAATTTATATAGGGGGAGACAAAGTGATGAAGAGACTGACGAGAGAGATGATGAGACGACTTGATTTTGATGAGTCGCTTTACTTACATTTTTAAGTAACAGTTGAAATCCCGACTTCTTCAGTCAAAATACTTTATATAAAACCTGGGCAGGATATGCGCTTGCTTGCATTTGCATTTTATATTTGCGTATATTCTTCTTTAACTTATATATGTCTAGTCTAACCACAATACTTCTGTTCGGTATTTGTGCAATGTAGTACACAGCGCACGTTGATTGTGCTTTATTGCATTGCAATGTTATTACACGTCTTCATTTCCTACCATACGACTACTATAAAGAATCGTTGTGTCCTGTCTAGAAATGAGTTGCTAACTTTATCGAAATTGTTTTTAAGACTTTGCACACAATTTGCACGACTGTTCAGAAGGAATAATGATTGCAAATTTTCAACACATTAGCAGAGCACGCGTATATAGAGACTTTTATTCTCTTTAACAAGTGTGCAGAGTAATACCGTTGCACATGAAAGTGTAAGTTATTGTACAAGCACTATGCATGTTCCCCGCTATGTAATTGACTAATCTTTCTGACGATGATGATGTGAGGAGGATGAGAATGGTGAGATATGAAGTGACTGCAATATAAAAGAGTTTTAAATGGATTAGCTATACCATTTAGTAACTCACTTATAAAATAATACCTTGTGCTACTGTGTCTTAAACTTCTCTCATAGTCTTCGAGTCTTGTGATATTATTAAGCAATCAACAAAGCCAACAAAAGTATGAATGACATTTTTCAAAGCAACTTCAAGGCACGTGGCATGTCAAGTCAAATTAACTTTTACCTCTTTTCTACTACATAAGCAGAGCTACTACCACTATAAGGACTCAGGATATTAGAAGGAGGTTACAGGTTACTATATATTTTATTACCCTGATAAAGACCACTAAAATCTACTTTTTAGTATAAATAAAATATATTTGCAGCAATTGTTAGAAAAACAGAGGTGTTTAATTCAGAAAATTATGGAGAATTATTATAAAGCTGTATTGTACATTTCTCATCAAGGATATCAATTGCTGATCTTCATTATGTACAATAATTGAGCAATATGTGCCTTTATTATTAGTACTATGATATCTCCAAAACCTGCACCTACCTAAAATGATTGCAAAATTACTTATTATGAGTTCAATGCATTAAATCACACAGTAAATCGTTATGCCCATTATATCTGCTGCGACCTAAATGAAGCAAGTGATAGTGATAATTGGTTCAAAGTTATAGGAACCAGAGTCAGCCAGAGGATGTTTGCTTTTACGAAAACCTAAAAATAGGTAGACCCTGTTATCTTGCTATGTAAACAATAATTACGAGACTACGCATTAGTAGATACTTTACTCCAGTAATTACTTACCATATTACATACAACTGGCATAAATTGACTAGGTAAGTAAATAACGAAAAATATAAGTAATTTAGTTATTATGTTATGCTATCTGTAAATGAGTAACTGTACACACACACACTTCATATTACAATTTATGAGGATGACGTATGTACTGTATGATTCTTACTGTGCTACTATACATCAACTCTCACTGTCACTTGTTATTCAGTCAGTTACTTTTGCCTCGTCGTTTGGAAGTTTGACATTAAGGTTTTTGTATTGCAACATTAAAGGTACCTATATATGCCTTGCAGGAATTATAATATGAACAAGACAACAAAAGAAGATTGTGTGTAGGTATTACTATAGGTATATATAAAGCTTAAATCCTCACTCAAGGTCTTACTTTGGAAACTGTAGCATGGACTGTCTCATTTTTCTTACAAAAACGACCCTAAAATCTTCAAGGCTGGAGATAAATGAACGAAACGGTTTTTATTGTTGTTGTATATAGGCGTAACAATTAGTTGCGGGCATCATATGCCTTTTTCTCAGCAAAGACTTTAGTACTTAGTTCAGTTAAAGTTCAGCAATAAACTCCGAACATGAAAACTTTATGAACCTCAGGCTTACAGAGCTACCTAATAGTACTGCAGAAGGTACTATAAGAATTTATGTGTCAAATCACAAATATCAGGCATCATTCTAAACTTCTGAGAAAATAAAATTCTAAGCTAAGTGTAAACTGTACTGATATTACATAAATCATGGTTTATGCCGGGGAAAATGCCCTCATTTGATTTTCTTTTAGTACAAACGGAAATAATTGATGCAGAATTAATCGTTATATATCTATAGAATTGCCTCATAACTAAAGACCGGAAAGGCAGGCACAACGAACTTTTAAAAACGGCAGGCATTTAAGCATTTAAAAATATCAAAATAAGCACTTAAATAAGCACTAAAAATTTCAAAATTTAGCGATAAAAATGATGAAATGAGGTATTGCAAGTATAGTAGAGCTATAAAAATGATGAAAACGTGTTCGAAATGGCAGTTAAGTAGTACTCTGTAGTTGACTCGGAGTTAACTACAGAGTACTGCCTACAATGAAGCAGTTGAATTTTAAAATCTGCATCACACAGCTCGGAAAAGAGCTTGCGTGTGTACAGCCATCGGACTACATAAAAATATTTGATGACTACTAGTTAAAATAATTTAAAACGATTCACACTAATTTTTGTCCTGTTCTTTTGGCTCAATCTCTAGCTTCTCACCAAATCTCCAAGCTTTTTCACCGATTTTTACAAAACAGGCATTTTGTGGGCACTATAAACCAGAAATAGGCAAAGTAAGTCAAATTTTGCCTTTTTTGGGCCAATTTTTTACGAAATAGGCACTAATAGGCAATAAAAACCCAAAATAGGCAAAATAAATAAATGCCTCGGCACAGGCACTAAAAACTGAAAATAAGCAAAAATAGGCACAACAGAAATCAAAATATAAGTTTGTTAGTATGTGAAACGGATATAATATGCGAAGTCTGATATCACTGGGAATTAGCAGTTCGATTATATAGGCTTTTGCCTGCCTTTCCGGTCTTTACTCATAACCTACATTACACATGTACATTGTGAAAATAAGCTCAGTATAGATGTACAGACTTATTAATTATGAATTTTCTTTTATAGTAGGACTGTATTGATAATGATATGTCATGTAATGCTTGTATTGTGTTTTCTAGCTGTAAATATGCTAGACGCATTAATGATATTGATAAGGGCAGAGGGAACTGTGAAGAAAGACAGGAGGAAAGGTTCTATATTTATATCAAGTAAAAGCTAAGAAGTACAACAGCCTGAGCTTATATTATAAGTCCAACGTGTGTAGTTCTTTCTTTCTCAAGCAAATGACGAACAAACAAAAGTTAGCGTGTCTTGTGTACGTGTATTTATTATTGATGTTCCGTCTCGACTTTCCCTTAGCAAGTTTCGTATCTCAGAATCACTCACAGTGTTTGTTTTCCAGTCTGAGTCTAAATGAAAAAGCTAAATAAATTGAAATCCAATAGAATAGGTTAGAAACGTTAAACGCTAATGGTCTCTTTTTGTAACAGGGATAGTGTACGGATGGTTGTCTGAATAAATCAAATGCGTGAAGTGCAAGTTCCACCAACAGTTCCTATACAGCGTTTACAGCAAAGTCTTCACAAATTATACATGTATACACGTTATATCAATCAGCAATGTTTTCTAAATCCAAATTCTATTCAGGAAAAGCAGCCACTGCAATATCTGCACTATTATGTAAACCATCTGTCTATGTTACATTATATCAAAGTCAAACTCCCTCTCTTAAAATAAACCTACCAAGCAAAGTCTTCCACACAAAATATTGCATACCTATACTATATATAGTAGCACTTGTAATAATATTGCGAACCTTATCATGTTATATAATAATATTTTTTGAAAAGTATGAAATACTTTATATAATTTATAATAGTGAACCTTTATTCCTATATAAAGATACTATTACTACGTGAGAATATTCTATAGCTATATAAATGTGCTGATAGCAACATGCGTTGCTTCTGTCGATGTTCTGTCTTACGTGAGACAGAGATAATCCGAAAAGAGCGAATGAAAAATAAACTGAAAGCAGATCCACCCTTTCTATATATATTCTAAACTGGAATGTATAGCAAGTCAACATATTGCACATTTAGGATAAAGGAGAAAGATAATATAATATTTGTATGTGGGAGTTTGAGGATTTTTATGACGTGCTGAAGAGTTCTGTCTGTTTTCTGCTATATATAGGTGAGAAACAGAGTTAAGAGCGAGACGTTGCTATTATTATATTATTATTGAGACGACCATGATACCAACAGAAGAGAATCCTCACTCTCTCTCACAGTAAACAAAACTCTCCCATCTTCTTTTTCTCTTTTATTTTCATTGTCAGAGTAGTCCTCGTGAATACCCCGTGTGCCAGGGAAATACTACTCCTCTCTAGGTATTTACCTACTACTACCACCGTACCTTAACTACAGATTATATTAAGCAAGGCAAAAAAGAAGGAAATTCCTAGAACTACTTATTTAAGTATTACCTACATAACATAGACCTAATAATACACTAGGAATAAAAACGGCATATAGAGAGAATAAGCTTTTGCAGAATAAACCAGAGAGAGACTTACTTGCGGGTCGGTCGGTGACGTACCGTGAAGTGCAACTGAACTGACAAAAGCACAAATAACAAACAGATAGCTTTCAACTGGAGACGGAGGATATGGTAGTCCTAGCAGAAATATAAAATATCCATTGTAACAGTTCCAGAACAGCGTGTACAAAATGCACTGCCTACTATTCTATTACAAAACCGAGCACACTACTAAGTGTACCTGTCTATAAAAGTTATATCACATATAGAATACTTAACCCACACTAAGGTTGTCTATATGATGTAAGTATTAAATATCGATCGATTAGCACTAGAACGAGTGAGTAGGAGAGCGAGCGAAACGGAACAGAAGAACTGACGGACTTGACGGCTGAACTGAGGTGAGTTTATACTCCGGAGCGACTTTAAAGGCTTTCACACACAGCCAGCTGCTTTGGCAGAATAGTCGAATGCCTTTTGCTTGTGCATGTGGTCGTCGTAGCTGGATGACTGTAGCAGCCTTCCCAGTACAACAACTCTCTATGTGAGTTCTCGAGTTGACTTTGCCTTTCCTCCGCCACTTCTATTGCTCCTCTCCTCCTTTGCCACTACCACCACCACCACCACACCACACGGTATCCTTCTTCTTGTTGTTGTTGTCGTCGTCGTCCTCCCGTCCTTCAGCGATTCAGTATGTCTCTTCTGTTTCTCTAGCTACCTTTTAGTGTACCTACTGTAATATTATGTCCTAATATATATAAGTGTATGACCCTCTTTGACTTTTTACTACCCTGTTCCAGTAAAATAAATGCTAAACCCGTTCTTCGTCAGTTTGCATGCACATGTATGTACTACACTTTTAGTGTATTTACCTATAGGCAAGTAGTTACAGTACAATGGCTCAGCTTAAATGTTCTTGTGCATTCAGAGAGAGAGAACTTGTAAATTCAGCACTCAATGCTCCACTCACTTATTTCACTCAATAATAATACTTGTACGAGTCTGGAGGAGTCTCTGCTGGGTTGCTCTATCAATATCCGAATGGAAACAAACAGTTGTAAACTATGAGACGACCAGAGTTCCAAAATGCGTTTGCACGCAAAACTCTCACGAACACGGATTATATCCTTTTGCTCCGGCTCTCTCTCTCTCTGGCTATAAGGGTACATGAGCCAGCTTAGGCGGAGCACATACGTAAATACTAAATACACAAAACTTTTCCCTCGCTCTGTCTCTGTTTAGAATAACATGGAATTTTACTTTTAGCAATACTATAACGGTTAACTATGGCATGGCCAGTATTATGCATAAGTAAGTAGGTATATATAAAGTAAGTATATACAGGACAGAGTAATGCAGGGGAAGTATATACTGCATATTATTAGTGCGGGGGAAGTCCTGCTAGAAATATTACATGGAGTATCTTCTCAGTAAAACGTAGAAGTAATGATATTTTATTTGTTATGGGCAGTCAAGATGAGAAGGACAAGGCGAGGTACTTAGAAAGTATTACTCGTAATTTTAACATCTATCCTAGTAGGTATATGCGTTAATTAAACACTCTATTAAATACTACGTGTAAATGTACCTACGGCAGTGCGTATACGATTCTATGTGGAGTGTAGCATGGTTTAGGTAATTTACTCTAAGGCAAGATAATTATTTCCAAGCTGGAGAGTGGCATGAGCAAGTAAATCACTAAAAACTAGGTAAATACTAACAGTAGGTACTACATGAACAGGCATTTGTGATTTTGATTACTTACCGAGATACACACTGTAATGTGTATTATTACTATATATGCATTCGTTTCTTTAATAAGTAAAGTGCACACTGTACTGATGTGTTTATTCTATATAGGTAGTACATTTTAGTAGGTAGGTCATAAACTTATATAACGCACTAGACTTTTGCCAGTAAAGGTCTGCCTATGACAAAATAGCTTATTATTGTGAAGATAAAAGGTGGTTGAGCTCTAATACATCGTAAGTCGGGTGATATTCTTCGGTTTAATATTTGCCATTCCACTATTAGCTTAATATAAGGAGACATAATATAATTCTATTACATATATGCATTTTGCAGGTACTGCTTTGGTATATACTGTATGATAAGGTAGGTTTAGCATGAAAAGTACTAGGATTGAGTATGGCTAGTGCATTACATAGTTAAATTTGAGTTAGAGCCATCGTCATGCATATTTTATAAGGACAACGACGACGACGTCGTCGACAACAACGATGATGACGACGTTGACGATGGGATGGACGGCTTTACGAGAAGGTAGTTAATATTTGTATATATACCAAACGAAAACTGAACGATACCTGCGTAAACACCACAACACACACCTCTATAGCTTTTAGACACAGTGGAATAGGAAAAACGAGAATATATAACGGACGACGAGACATTCTCTTATTTATTTTGTGCACGTGAGTGTGCACTGTGCTGTGTTTTAGTAACAGACATAATTTAGACAGGCGAATTCATCCTTCAATTCAGTCAGTCCTAGTTGGCTTGTCCTAGACTTGCTTTCAGAGCATTTCTAAAATGCTGCTGCTGTAGTACAACCATAGTACTTGTATTGTTCTCTCTCTCTGTAGCTTTTGTTGCTTTTGTTGGATCATGTAGCAAAGTACAGTAAGTAGCAAAGGATCTAGCCAAAGTTGGAGAATAGAAGCCTGCCCTGGCCTATAATAGCGGAATATATTCACACAAAAAGTGAAGAACACATTAGGAGAATGGAAAAACTGAACTGAAGTATATAGAATCGTATTCACATCTCATCATCACAATTTATGTAATCCAATACACAGAAATACATTCACATATTTACTAGTATAGCACAAAATTACAATTTTGCTGAACCTTGTGAAAATACGATTGGCAATGCAGGGAAATATTAATACACGTCATAAAGAGAGACAGAATGATCACAAACAAGAGGAGGAAGGTATAATATCGGTTTATTACGGTGGAAAATAATAATGTGGAAAAATGAGAATCGGATATGTAGCCAAAACAAATATGAGACAGTGTTGCTATTATTATTAAATTACTGTGAAAGCTTTTACTTTTGTTATAGGTGATAGTAGTAGGTGGATGGATGGATAACGACTCTGTGTGTATGAGTTTATCATTCACCGAATTTAATCCCAGAGACCGGGAGAAAAGACGACGCTTTGTTTCCCCTGGCTTGGTTATGTATATATTTCTTTAATCCTTACACTACCGGCAGAGAATATGACATTCGAGATCCTTATGCTTCATTCCATTTATATTACAGTTGTCTTTTTATTCCACTCCTGCCTTTTACTTTTACTCTCGTATAATAATAATGGCCAGACTTTTCCTTTTGTTTATTTTCGTTTCATGCCGTATATAATTGAATTCAAGCAGACTGAGACTACAATACACAAAAAGCAAGATTAAAACTACACGTACGCCTGATACATCGGAATATGTACAGGTTACTCATGTCATGATCCTGTCTGTGTCATTCAAAGTCACCTCATTTTTCCTATGATTATGATTATGACTATGTGAATCGTACAAACAACTATAATCATCTACCACTGTGTGTATTATAAATACAAATTGCTCTTTTTCCACAGTATTTACAATCATGGGAGTTTAGTATATATTATCGCTGGTATCTTCTTCGGTATCATCCGTATATACCTTACAAAGATACACATTGCGAGAGTGCCTCATCATCATCATTATCTATCTTCATTTTTATTACTAATGCAAACTACAGCGACAAGCCGAGGTGTATATACACCTTGGACTTTGCTATTACAGTGTTAGTGTGGGGTTGTACAGGTAAGCTTAAAAAATTATTATAGCGTAGTAGGTATTTACTTTTACTACCATGTGACATTTCATTTCATTATTTATGGCACGTTGTGAGTCACGTCATGTCAAGGAGAAAGATACAAAGGAAAAATAATGGAGATAGTAGCGAAAATAATTTACGTATTGCAAATTGTAACTGAAGACCATAGAAGTTCTCCTGGCTGTAGTTCTCTCAGCATTCGCATTATTTTCTTTGCATTAGGTTTATGTACGCAAATATGACAAAGTGAAGCGAAACAAGAGAACATGAGAGACAGAGAGAGAGAGAGTGAGAGTGAAAAATAGGAAGCGGATCGGGAAAGAGGTGATCTCATAATATCATCTTTTATACAGCTATGTTATGTATCTACTTACTACATGGCTATATCTATCTTTGTACACGACACATCCATCCATCCATCCAAAATATGAAAATAACAAAGCACACGACGACTAAATGGCAAATGTGAGTTGGTTTTGCCGGAGAGGAGATTGAGTGAGTGGAATTGGATGAGATTATTGTGAAATAAAATGTTACGGCATCGATACGAATGCAGCATCAGAGAAATACACGTCACGATTACGATATTATAATGGAAACATCGGAATATCTTTAAGAGACCGCTTTTGATATTAACACTACGATAAAATACAGACTTCAAATATATCCCCGTTAAAATTAAGCTTAGCTCTACACATTATGTCTATACTGTATATCGTGGTATAACTTACAATACAAACACACCACTACTGCATTGTGTATTAAAGTATGTGCTGTAGAAATATATAATGGAAAGGATACAGCGATGGTGTATTCTATAGGATAGAAAAGTCAAGTTAATGCTAATAAAAGGAAGGCACTTAGAGACTCGACTACTGGGATGATATATTATACTCGCATGCCTCTTTAGATAGAATTGGATGGTATTTATGGAATCATATCCATCATAATGTATTTCGTATCATACTAAAACCTAGTCTTGTGTATACCTTTATTATAATAATGCCTCTCTCCACGGATAAAACTATTATTATTACAAGCAACCAAGTATCGGGAATCTATATGGAGTAGCAACCTAACCTATAATATTATGGCATGGTATACTTAGAAAATTTTATGTTCAGGCGTATACGAAGTATTATAGCGGTTATATATAAGAAAGTAAGTATATACGAATATATGGTACACTGAGCTTTGTACTTTTTAGAATAGTGTATAATTTAAGGAGGAATATTAATTTATCTGCTTGTTCTATCTCCATATAGCCATGCTACTTCCTTTCTGTTCTGGAATTCTATTTGGCTAATGTAAAGGTAAAGTGAACTTTGGGTTCATTTCTATTATCTTGGAGATAGTGCATTATGTGTGTGCCCCATGCTTACTTGTCTTGTCGCGTGCTCTACTCGCTAATAATATTAGCTAAAGGCTAATAAGGTGATTCGCCTTTTTAGTTGTAGCAGAAGTAGCCGTAGTAGTAGTAGTGCTGCCTTTTATTGCAAAACCATTTGTAGAGCTGCTGGTAACTGTTCAAATTCTTTATTGTTGGTGTGGAAGATGCATTGCATGGGGAGAGATGGGATGGGCATCAGCAGCACAGGAAAGGAAATCCATTTCGGTATAAGATACACGGAAAATATATTTAGTGCTTTAGTCTTTGCATGGCAAAAGTATTTCCAGCTGCAAAGTCCTGGATCCCCAGGTCCAAATGCTTTAGTGCTATTAAAGGGCTGTCTACTGTCTATATATCCTTTTTCTGCTTTTACTGTGTATTGTGTTATTATTTTTGTTATTGCTTGCTTGCTTGTGTTTATATGCACTGTGGTTGCTCCTTAAAGTCCTGAGAGTGAGATAATGTTATCCAGGATAGTGCCGTTGCTCCTTTGCTGCATTTTTACTAGATGCGCTAATAAATACAAGGGGAACTCCAGGATGTGGATATGCATGTTCGTGAAGTGCTCAAGTGTTCTCATGATAGTGTCTTCCGGTTTTTACCTTTATCACAGGGTTTGTATAAGTAGTCCGCATGGAAAAGCTGATATAATCTAGGTTAATGAAATAGAACTCTGGAATTTCGGGTTATATGGATAATGGATGTATAGTCGAAGTGTACCTATAATAATAAGAGAGGAATATTAATAATTTTATTATTAGGTTTGTCCGAAAGGTATTTCTCACTATAAATAGATTCTTGTAGAAGTAAGTAACCATTTTTGCCGAAAAACAAGTGAAACCCATCTGACTTTTGAACTATTTCTGTGAAGGCGATTCGCAATTATTTGTTATTTATGAGAGTTTGGCCAAGTCCGTACATTAGACTCGACGATGGGATGATGATAGTCAATATGCGGGAATACGCTCATTTTTTACACGATATTGAGTGCATTGTGCTGCAGGCATCAGGCTTTTAGTTTTTTCATTAGTGGTTAAAGAGTAAAATTGTTCAAGTGCCAATTTTGGGTGGAATAGACGTTTTATTCCTCTTTAAGTGGTAAAGTGAAAGCATTTTATGGGAGGAAGGGAAAATTCATTGCTCCAAAGATCTCCCTTCGCTAACACCATGCACTTTTCAACGAGATTGCACTATAAGAGGAGTAGAACAGATATCTCTAAACGATCCTCCAGTTCTTTCACATGAATGAACACCTCCACTATCCACTTCAAGTCCATCAACCCAAAACCCAGCCATACGATGTGGATGTGATATGTATTTCCCTTCTCTCGTCGTCCCATCGTCAAATCGTCATCGATTCGCGTCTCTTTTACATCAAAGTTTTCATTATTTGCAAACTGTACACAAAAGATGAACTTTTAATGCATCCTGAGAAATAACAAAATAATGTACCATAGATCTAAACTTGGTTTTTATAAATTGTATTATTACAATGATAAATACAGATGTGACATAGAAAAAGCAAAAAAGTTGCACTAAGCATAAAAGCGACTTTTCCTTAATCTATGCAGATGTGAAGATCCTTATGATAAATTTGAAATGTGGATCTCCAACTGGAGAATGTTTGACTTGAGTTTAGTTTGCATAACCTATGGATTGAGTAAACATCTAATTCTAAATTTTAACATTTTGATCTCACTCTCTAGACTGTTGCAATTTATATCAATCAATAACGATAATATAATACAACAACCTAAGTTTTGTTATAGCTATTATGTAACTGGCAAATAAAATCACATTTATTGGATTAACTTGTTAAACATTAACCTACACTCCCATTTATTTTAATAAAATATTTTCCCGAACAATAAAATGAAAATTACTAAACGTATGCATAAAATTTAGCAATAAATTAACTTAATCAGATCCCTAGCGCACAAAAGTTAGCAACACATTAGTTTGCTCTATTTGTCTGTTTGTCATCCGTACTCTACTCGTTGCTCTATTTGTCATCCGTACACAACGTCAGTATTGTTCCATTTTATAAATCTAACTAGGTTTTATAGATCGAAGAAATCCCTGTGAAGAATGCATTAGTAGTACACATTTTTACTAAAATTATATGTTTGTTACATAAAATGGTGGCACTGAATTATCAAGACTAGTCGTTAATTTGTTAAGCATTTTAAATGCGTAAATACATTTAAAAATTCATTCAAAAAGTTAGATGTACAAAAAATATTTTCACACGAATTAAGAAAAACGGGAGTTTGTTGTAAATGCATGTGCATATTAAATGTATGTAGGTATGTATGTAAAAATAAAATTATTTTTACCGTGCCGATATATTATTAGTGTTGTTTCGTGTAAACTAGACATAGCTATAATACATAAAATAGAGGTAGGTACAGTACAAATACTGCACAGACACACGAGCTATACACGAGTACTTTTCAATCGAAGTTGTGAGTAACATTATAGGTTGCAAATTGAAAAGGTGGCAGTAGTGTAATAGTAATGGTGAACACGCAAAGAAAATTGCAGAGCAAGTACCTAAGTATGTTATAAAGAATACATACTACATATAGCCCATACAGAACAATAGTAGGTATACATACTTAGACACATTAAAATCGTACATCCAAATCCACTTATATATACAATGGTATAGATTAGTCGATGCCTATAAATCTTATGCTATATAGATACGCATATTGTATACAGAGTGACTGTCTCTGCATGTGTGTTTGCTATGGTTAATGTAAATCCGTAAGTAAATAATGGAGATCAATTGATTTTAGAAGCTTTCCGTTGTTGCGATGGCTTAAAGGCACTTTTGGCCTTAACGTGACGTCAAGTGATAGCTTGGTGAAGGCTCACTGTTCACTCGACTATAGCTATAATACTAATTTGCATATTATGTATGTATTACTATTGTAGCATTAATTAGGCATATCGATCATTGTTAAAATGCTAACGAAGACTCTTATGAGCTCTGTAGTCGCACTTCATTTACATCACTCTCGCACTCGCCTTTTCTTATAGTATAGTATATCGTACAGGCATTGTGGAGTTGAATTATTAACACACGCATAGGGCTTATACAGAGACACAGACCCAGGGCAGAATCATCACATAGACAAATTGTTCATGGCAAGTGAGACACTTCTCGCTTGTTAGACAACACTGACAGACACACACATATTTATTGTACTCTCCCTCTCTCTGTAGAGTGTAGACCTTAAGAATAAATAAAAACTCAATTAACATGATCATTCATCCTTTCCAGTTTTTTTATAACGGCACATTCTGCATTAACATAAATAAGACTAATATCATTACATTCAAGATTGTAGTAATAAAGTAGTAGAATAGTAGAGCAAGAGCAATACATTCACTCGTCGGAATTCCAGAATTTGCAAAGTATTTATTTATTTACAACTAAATTTTATACATTTTCTTGTATCAGTATATGCTGCAGTATTAATGTGCGTAGTTAATGCTAAGTTATTACGGTAATCATTGTAATCATCCAAGGAATGTACATAATAGAGTGTTAACTTGGCAAACTAACTACGAACTTTTTACTCTCATTCTAATTATCTCAATAACACACAAACAATAAGCGTCTAAATTTTAGAAAGATTTGTACGTAATAATCTGTGCAACATAATACGACAATTAGGTAGGCATTTTAATTAGGACCTTTTTCTTTTTAGGTATACGTACATTTTTTCAGTTTTTCATGGAAAAATATAAACTAAATGCGCACTATGGGAGTTTCGTATTGAAGAGTGCAACAGTATCGTGTATTTTCATCAAAATATTATTATGGCATATTCATCAAAATATTATTGTGGCATTTTCATCAAAATATTATTGTGTTCCAGTTCAGAAACCTTAAGGGGAAATCCCTTCTCTTTCCACACAGATCCGGTTTGCATGTGTTTTATATGCGCTTTAAATTCTTCAGTCTACCTACTCCATCCAGGCAAAACCATCTTCCCGGTTGCCTGTCTGATTACTATACTATATCTAAATATAATATGTTACATTGTTACTCTGTGAGCCTTGGCGTATTTAGGGGGAAGACACGTAGGACACATACTCTGTCAAGATTCCGAAAAAGAGCCTTTTAAATTTATTTACAAACGGAGGTATTAAATATCGCCTTTTTATTCTTTTGCATCCCTAAAATTCCTGGGACCCTCCTCTCCACGAGCAAATCCAAGATACGACCTTGTTTACTAATACCCTTTTGAAATCATGCTTTTAAAATACAGTATGACATTGACACGTGTATTAGTATACACGATGTATTTAAGTAAACTGTTCAACTACATTGAGTATACCTAATAAGTTTTTATACACTATTACTAGATATTTAGCACAATAACACGAGCAACAAAGTAGTAAGACTTACAACTGAAGAAGTACAAAATAAGAATTGCATAGGAAGCAAAAACAAAGTTGATGCAATACAATGTACCTTATACTTACGCAAAGTTCACTCCACCGTATCAGAACGAGATTCCGTATTTCTTCAGTCTAGTCTTACCCAATGAAGCTTTTTTTGGCCTGGACAGATAGAGATTATGAATACAATAATATATATGTGTTGTTGTATGAAGATCCAATTTTTTCATTTGCATCGCGGCTTTTTCTGTAATTGTAATTGTACTACCTAACAATAACAACCTACCTCAAATTTTCTATTCTACTTTTACGTATTAATTAGCAGGCTCTTTGTGAATTATTAATTATACGGATTTTTCAGAACCGCTGATTTCATATTTTATAGCCTCCTGCTGCGAGTTAACTCTAAATCGCAAATACATAATACGATGCAGTGATACAAGTTTATTTTTACACTTATATTTTATTACTGATAAGGCGCATCTTCTTTAGTGAAATTATTCGTTACTACAAGAGTTAGATAAGTGTTTTGTAACATTTAATAATTATGATGATTGAAGGTAAAATGAATTAATAATACAACCAGAAGCAGTAAGTCTCTGTACTACTATACTGCATGCGCTCACTTAATTACCATTTATAGAAGGTAAATTACGGAAAACAATGTAAAAATCTCGCAAGCAGCCTGTAATAAAATATTTGTAGTAACGCTCTCTGTATAAAAAGGCACTTATATAAAAAATGGTAAAAATGATTAACCATTTTTATCATACTGTGGGGAAAAACATAGCGAGCGTACCTTAAACTTTTACACCTACGCAAACTATCCAAATACAGATATAGTTTTTGCATTAAGCCTGCGTACAGCCCTGCACCTTTAAACAAAATTGCGAACAATAAAATATTCAAGTTAAATATACGAATGCGAAGATGAATTCCTTGTCTGTTAATCTGTAATCCAATCTGTATATGGTATACGAGAAGCGACACCCTGAAGACAAAATAAGACGAAAAAGACAATTTTTGCCTAAACGAACAGCACATAATGAAGTCAGCAGTCAGCAAACAATTCTACACTTGTAATTAAACCCATTTTTACTTGTTTGTGATCGTTACGCTGTGTAACTTTACAACTTTATGTTCCTTCTTCACAACAATCGACTTCTGTAGAAGCAAAATTATTCTTACACACTGGAGATTCTTCCAGCATGCTTTATTTAGATTCTGGGACGAATGGCAGACCTATAACCTATTCGAGAATAAACAGACAGCAACTAATAAATGTAAAGGTACTTACATTGCAGGTATAACTCATTACTGTTTTTGTACTCGCATTGTCGCACTCTTTGCATGTTAAATTAGTTTGCATAAATAATATTAATATTTATGCATGCATAAATACACGTATAAAAGACATATGCATAAACATTATTAATAATTCCAATTGTTAGCAAATGAACACATAGTCATTATGGGGCGTATAGATTACAGATCTCCTTTGGAAGAACTAGCATAGTTCAGAGCTTCCTTACTTATTGTCATGTATGTATGTGACAGGGAAAGGCTGTCCTTGATTATTATCATCTTCTTTAATGATATTAATCCAAAATCGTCACAAATTTGTATTTGGGCCTAGACCATCATTTACTACTTAAGTTGAAGCAAAAAACATTGGATGCATGAAGGTGTAAATATGATAGCGGCATTGTGTGAAAATGAACTTTAATTAAAGAGACACAAAAATATGTTTGTAAACCATTTTACTGGACTATGTTTTATTTATTCACAGTTTTCTGTACAAACACTACAGTATTTAAATGTATATTTGTATATCTTGTTGGTTTATATAAGCATATTATTATTAGTAGTATTTATATCTAGTATGCCATAATAATAATTATGCTCAACAATAATACACTCATTAAAATTCTTAGTAATTAAATGAATGTCAACTCGTTGTACAGGAGCAATTAGCTACAAAACTGTATATAGGTAAATCAGGTAAAAACTTTTTGAAGCGTGTAGTGTAACAAATACATTGCAAGGATTTACAATTGTTTATGAAGAGCCAGAAAGCTTCGTTTTCATATTCCGCAGCATATTACTTATGAATGAATGATTAATCTTCTCTGTTGTATTTTCTGTAGCGTATTTGAATTTTCGGAAGAGAGAAGATATATAAAAACAGTTTGGCAATCAACATTGACCTACTAAGGTAAGTGCTCTGTACATGCAGCATTACACACATTGCATTTTTACAGCCGCGTGTGTAGTTCGGTACACTTTGTGCATTAGTAGTAGAATTGTAATTGTTGTCAGAGCTATAGCTAATAGCTATACATGGTACACCTTAGAGAAGAGACCAAGGCATCATCATCTCATCGTTGTATTTATTAGTAACAAGTGTAAGTGGTAAAACAAAACACTGATCTTGACCCGATTCACTTATTAGTTTAGCATTAGCTTGGCTTGTGGTAAGTTTAACTTGATTTTTATTTTTTATTAAATAGAGTTCACAATTTTATATGGCTTAAAATGTTCAACACAAGAAGAGATGGCGCACAGCGCCCATGGCATCCATCTTGTTTAATTTACTGTACAATTACTATCTTTTTAGCTATATACAATATATACACAACACACATCCCTATATAGTATAATATACCAAACACATATGAATAATTATTATATATAAATTCACATAAATTCCCTTAATTAGATTCGCGTTTTAGCTATGCACAACATGTTTCCTTCATTCAGAGTCTCACATCAGTCAATTACATTACAGATTTACGTTAACTTACAATTAGTTGAGAATTATCTCTCTCTCAACCTTTTACTTACGTCATTTACACCATCACAGATTACTAATAATAATAATACAATAATTATATACGTGTTCATAAAACAGACTTTTACTATTTTATCCTATAGTATAGTATGTACTCTTCTCTACTGTAAACCTCACCGTGTAGTATTTAGTTTAAGGCCAAACTGAAGTTTTACTAGAGTTGTCACTTGTTCTTCTTTGGAGCAAAGCAAATCAAAACTCCCCCAACAGTCTTCACTTAATTTCTCTTGTCTACTTTTACCACTTCAATCAATCGTGAGGAAGAAGGTTGAATTCCATATTCATTTAAGGCTAAAGCTTAAATATACAAATATCATACTACTCTTTTAGTATAAACACTCAAAGAAGTACAATCCCTTTTCTTCTTTACAATTCCAACTTGAAAACCAATTACATACATACAAATTAAAAGTCTCACTCCAATGTCCTATCCAGACTGAAATTAAAGTAGGTTAGCAGTTTCGGCGGTCGTATTAAGTAGAATTGTAGAATTATACGCTTATAAGACAGTCTAAACGCGTGTTACATAATTCGTCACGGACAAATCAACAAGAAATTGTTTAAATGTATATATTACTATATGAGAATAATATATATTATATAGAAAAGAGTAAAACCCACTTGTTCATCATGTTAGTACAAAGAGAAGAGAATAATGAAAAGAATTCCAATTTAATAAAGGAGTATAATATTAAGTTAAAATATTTACTCACTCTGCCTTGCCAATTCAAGTCACACTTAAACAGAAAGACAGAGAGAAGCTTGCCAATTAATACTTATATGTAAATGTGAGTGAACAAAAAACTTAAAACCATTTACGTCCATAATACACACTAATAAAAATACTTGAGCCACAATGATTTAGCATTGTAAATACTTTCAACTGCAGATAAAGACCCTACTACTACGCGACACATTATATACTGAAAAGGTAACTATCAAAAGCGTTTGTGTACATTACACACATATTCTTATTACTATTATTATTATTAACATTGCCGACAAGGCAAACAATCGTTATTACACTCTCCCTGTCCCTATATACGATATTCATGTAGATTAGTAATACTAAAGCAAATTATGTATTCAAATTTTGTGTCTCTCTCCTCTTTGTACATGATTAGCAAGTATAAAAATTCACTCTCGGGTTAGTCATACCGTAGTTTAAATTATTTAACCATCAAAGTACACACTACACTTACATTTACACACTTATTATTATTTACAGCACGAATAAGTAATGTAATAACAACACATTGTAAGATTATTTAATATACATACATATATAGGAGAGCATAATATAAGTGAACCGTACTGTTGTTGAATATTTTAATGATATGATAACAGTTGTCAACATTATTTTAATTTTCTAGTGTGTGGATTGTATTTGTGGAGGGGGTGCTTCTTCTTTTTCAGTGGATAACAATTAAATGAGTACAGACACGTATATAAGACTATATGGTATGTAAAGAAGGTACTTGTATACTCTACAGATATGCAACAGATAATTTTAGGTAGGTACTAGCAGTAGAGACATTAATATACCATTCTGTTTCATGACACGATTTTTTAACAAGTATGAAACGTTGGGTAGGTAGTATTGTAGTACTGTACGGTAAAAGACAATAAATTGTTTTGTATATAGCAGACATTATTTTTACGTAATGTAACTCTATGTAACTAAATATTCACCTGAATTCTGTAAATAGTAATAATTAACGTTTGGGTTGTAGTATATCTGTATGTAATGTTATTGCTATATATAGGTTCTATATGTACTTTGAATAATTGTAACATGAAGTCCTGTATTGTCCTTTGGATTGATTGATTTGTTGAATTCAACTCAATTGGTGGCCCTTCTTCCCTCGAATGACTTATTTGAGTAAGCAGATTACTCTTTGTGTTTAAGTAGACTTCGTTTCTTATTTTTAGGTAGACAGAGGCAACAGATATATCTTCGTCGTTTCACATTACTGTTTATTACAGACATTAATTTGTCTCGTGGTCATTACGCAGATTTGCTTTTCTTCATCATGTATGCTCTATAAAAGAAATTGGCAAAGAGCACAAAGTAAGAGGCATACATTCCGAGGGCTAAGTTTATGTTCTCCCATCCACAGGCACATTGGGTGCCAACGGCTGCAAAAGCAAATAAATAAAATACACAATCATTTACACACGTACTCAGGTGACAATATAAATCATACCTAATGAATGTAATCTCTGAAATCTTAATAAACCATTATAACTTTGAGGTAGGACAGTAGTAATAAAATTGTAAATGCAAACAAACCTTTGGTGTACACAGAGTAAACATTGATAGTGACCCCGACCACCATTTGGCTAAGCTGGAGACAGGTGATCATCATGGCCCAGTTACGGGGAATTCTCACTTTCAGTGACTAAAAATACAAGAAAAAAACATTTACATATAAATAGTCTTTGTAAAAATAAATTTCTTAACGCATTTTCCAACTAACACAATATAAAGGATTGTAGCCAGAGACATTTATTGGTTAATCTCCAATATTCCATAACTTGTCACTTTAAACTATTACAACAAAAACATGAACATAATACCTACCTGATGAAAACACGATAGGCTAATTTATATACTATATAAATAGTCCTTGTAAAAATAGATTTCTTAACGCATTTTCCAATTAACACAATATAAACGATTGTAGGCAGAGACATTTATTGTTTAAACTCCAATATTCCACAACTTGTCATGTCACTTTAAACTCTTAAAGCAAAAACATGGACAAGTTATACATAATACCTACCTGATGAAAACACTATAGGCTAATTTATACACTATATAAATAGTCCTTGTAAAAATAGATTTCTTAACGCATTTTCCAATTAACACAATATAAACGATTGCATTTGTCAGAGACATTTATTGGTTACACTCCAATATTCCATACCTTGTCACTTTAAACTATTACAGCAAAAACATGGATAAGCTATTAATTAATTTACCTACCTGATGAAAACACGATAGGATAATTTATACTAACTGTTATTACAACGTGGCGATAAATAAAGGTGTGCATTATATTCTCCAATTACAATTACTTATCTCGCACAAGAATAATTATTCTACGCAGGGACTCATATTCATCTTCCTTCGTGACATAATGACATAACGTGTAATAATTTCTCCGTAACTCTACAGCTCACTTTTACGCATTAGACCGCCCTAACTGTTAAAATGCTCAAGGAATGGTAAAGGGATGTCTTATATGACTGCTACATCGTAGAGACTTTTGGAATTGAGTGTTTTATGGGCAAAAACTGTGTAATAAAGTACGCAGCCGAAGAACTCACATTGTGAGTGAGACACAGCATGATAGGAGAGTACAGAGTAGTACATTAATACTAAATACATAATACATGTAAAAATGTTCGGTCTTATTACGAGTGGTGAATTTTGTAGGTAATAATAATGTGATCATTTTATGGCTTTTACCTACTGGCATATATTTATTGTGAGAAGTAGGTGTACTTACTTGTCAGGTATCTCCTGTCAAATTACTTTTGTTTTCTGATTAAAATGCGCAATGCACTTTTCAGTTTTTCATATAGCTACTTATACGGCTACTACTTGTGCATACAGCGAAAAAAATGAGACAATTCGATGTGTTGTCTCTTATTGCAAGGTATTTCGCCTGTTTTTCCTATCTTATATAAGATCTTGTGTTATTTCACTTTTGTACTGATGTACTTGTACTTGGATATGAATTAAATGCATCTACTCGTACTCCTTCATCCACTACACATACAAGTTGGAACACTACTACAGATGTTATTAAATATATTTGGGTCATCGTAGCCGTCTAGAGGAAAAGACCTGTTTGTTTTGTTGTTGCTAGTTCGTTTGTGAGTGCCGAGTGCAGTCTTTCTTGTTTGCATTTGAACTACTATTTAGTACATCAACAAACAAATACATACACAATATGCTGAAATATAGGAAACATATTTTGTCACGTATTTTGTTAAATGTATTATATAGAACGTCAAGGTGGAATGTTATAATCTTTTACAAGCATTACCTGAACTATTACTGCGCTGTTGATTGAAATCTGACATAATAGCACACGAGCACGCTTATGCTTCACTTGAGACGTTTGACATTACTCCCTTTCTTTGCACAATCACACATACAAACTGATTTTGGCATTTTATTCATCTGTTCCCAGATTATTTCTCATATAGGTATATACATACTAATATGTTGGTATACATTAGGTATAGGTTTTATAGGTATATAATTACGCTTTCATTACTTTTGACTTTAAAACTAATTATGTTCCTACATTATTGTCCCTAAATCACTTTTTATTGAGATTTACCTCGTCACATCGTGAATTAAATGAGTTACTATTTGAAAATGATAAAATTAGAAACTCCATCACGAGCTAAACCTATATTGCATTTCTTATTGCGATTAATTTTAATATTATGCCATGTGGTTTCACGTGGTATGATATATTTATAGTAGGCACGTGTCAGTGTGGACTAGGTATATTTATGCATTTGCTATTCTACCAGTATTGTGCTTGGAATACCAGAATATAAATAAAATGAGAATGTACTGATAATTTGCTACGAGTAATGTATAGGTAATATTATGCGTACTATTACTAGAGAATAGCTTGTAAATCTATGTTTGCGTATATAATTAGAAAAGTAAATGCTGTAGGGTACTCGTCCAAAGTGCAGATCGCATAGAAAGAGAATATTTTGTCCAGCAGCACTTGACTTACCTTGAGAGCGTAGTAAGAATACATTAAGGCGTGCACGAATAAATTCATAGTCATAAACCATCTGAGTGGGGGCTCGTAGGCTTCGTAGGTAAACCAAACGTACAGGAGGACTGTTATGTGGTGATACCTGCAAATAAAATCATACGATGTAATTTAACACTCCAGATAATCACAGTCTGTCGTTCTGCATAATATGTCTCCGGTATCTCCCCACTTAAATATTTTAGTACAGATTACATAAGTAATAAATTTACAAAACATTTCTAATTTGATCATAAGTTTTGGTCTTAAAATTCTAAGTAAGCATATACATAATAGCATAATATCGTTATAATAGTCAAATAATCGCATGGGGGCAGCTTAAGTATTTTTTTGTGTCATTCCAATTCAGATAAAATTATTTTAAGACGCAATTCTTTTTTCCATGTTTAATATGACCAGGTTACTCTGATGGTTTTTTTGTCTGATTGATTACATGTGTTGTATTATGTAATACATGTCAACTTTTGCACATAAATGGGGATGCGGATGCTTCAGGTTAGATGAGATGTTACACTTCACGTTATATATATCTTACTAGAGATGCTAATTATTATAATAGTAATTTATTTTATCTCCCCAACAATGTAATAAGCATAATCTTTTGAATGTCTATTAAGATTACACCTGCTTGTCTTGAACCATATTCTTTCTTTTCAGCGTATGTCTGCTGAGCGAAAAGTTGCTAACGAATGTTTTTTAATATAAACGAGGAGTAGTAGTGTGTTGCATTCAGTTACTAAAACTCATTGTTAGGTACATTTAAATATATTAAAAATGTTTCATTACAATACAATTTCCAGTCACCTCATCGCGGTAGTTGAATAACTTTATGTAGCCCTAGTCTCTTTGTAAGGTACATCAGACTGACCTTCGATGCTAATCCGCGCTCTCTAATTTTCTCACTAAACATATCGCCACTTCTGACCTCCCCACGCAAAAATTGCCTATTTAGAATACTAATGCAACTCAATCATGGCATTTACATACCATTATGAGATTTCAGATAAATGAAGCACAGTCTATATAATAATTGTTTAGGTATGGCGAAAATAGAAACAAATTTGTACTAAAACTTCCCTGAAATTGCAACATTATTGCTACATTTATTATTGCAGTTCTATTCCCACTTTCCAGAAAAAGAAACGCATCACGCCCAAAAAAAGCTCACGACAAAAATGTTTCTGGTCTAAAAAACTTTATCGTGGGAATTACAATAACAACTTTTTTCAGCTGAGACCCAAACTTAATATAGTAGTTACGGGCATGTACAGGTACTTATGCCAATAATATGGTAATAATGGTAATAAAGCAACTCTGCCGGACAAAGTGTTATTTCCCCCATTGTATCATTGTGTGTAAAACAATACAAATAATAAGCTTACGACACAAAATTGTTGTCTTCTTACGAAATCCCACGCGTGTCGAATTATTTATGATTTAAGCTTGTAAGTTGGAAGCTAAGTACGTAAGACGACAATTACTGCGTTTTTAAGTGGGAACGTTTTTTACGGGTAAAAATGACGCAAAACACATTTAAAAAGATAAGCATAAGGTTCCCGTGTAATATCATTAGTACACGCTTTTGCCCATGTTTTTTATAGGGTGTACCACGTACCTTACCATAGAAATATTTTAGTGTAGTTTACAATTTGTTCCCTTCCTTTTCGAGGTGCATATTTGCATTCTTTACAAACTTGTTTTTTGTTTTTTAGCCTTCGCACAGGAAGAAATATGCCAACATATTAATTCAATGCACACGATTATTTTGTTATTCGATTTTGCAATATCGTCTATATTGTTTTGTTAGGTTGAACACATGTAGAAGTATACGTACCCTGTTTCATGTGTCATGTATTTTTGGCAATAACAAAATGTCTGACTTTGTTTACTATTTTACTCAATGTAAAATAATAAGCAATCTGATAAGATCAATGACATAATGTAATACACCTATAGAGAGACGTAGAACGCAGAGACATGTGAAATTAGAAGTTTTCTTACCAATGTAAAAAGATTAGGGGTTGTTTTCTCAAAACGATGAAAGCAGTGTCACCCAGTTCAACTAATTTAGACAGGGCCATTAAGAATCCCCAGAAGGCTGTAGCAACGTTGTGCTCATCTCTGTAAAAATAAAAAGTCAAGTTACAGTTACAATTTACGAGTCCTACTATTATTGATACGTCTAT
>JABASD010001991.1:0-31589 GCA_019776165.1 Pogonognathellus flavescens
ATAATATTTAAATGTAAATTAACATTATGTCAACAAATGAGACGAACCAGGGATTAAGTCCATATATGTCAACGAAAGAAATAAAGTTGCAACCAATATTTTATCGGCCAAGGGGTCGAGGAAAGAACCCATCACAGAAGACTGTGACGGATACAGACGTGCAATCCATCCATCCAACTAAACCATAAACATCGTCTGTCATTATGATGTCAATTTTTAGATACTTATCATAGAAATAGAAATTAAATGTTTATCTTTTTCTTTTTCTTTTTAATACAATTTATGATAATAATATTATCACGCTGGTATAATAAGATATAAAATTGCTATTTACAGTCTGTAAAATCATAATCTTGATAAGATAAACTAACAGCACAATTCAGCAGTTTCAATACACATTACTAATTCAAAACATACAGATACAGAAGTAGTAAATAATAAAGAAATTCACTAAACACAAATGCTTACCAGGTCACTAACACCAGCAAGGGCAAAAACAAATATTGCAGGTCCGTACTGACAATTTACTATCATGTAAGCCAGCACTGGAGCTGATCCCATTCTCAAAACGCATAGTAAATTCGGTATCGTCCAGGGGTTGTCCTTCTGCGATAAAATATAACAATATTTAGTTAGTTTTAGGTTGATTATCAATTGCAAACAAGTTGATAAATTCAAATTATTTCCCTTAGCTTATTTTATTGCTGTACTTTGCAATTACATAAATACACATAAATGCCCTATGATAAAAAAATTATAAATAGAAGTAGGGGGTAACTTACAAGTATGATTTCCTCAACTCGCTCCTTCATTTTGTGCTTTGTTTCTTTTAAATCTTTCAGCATTGTGTGACCCTTCTCTCTAATACGTTGGTTTGTTTCAAGCAAACTTTCCTTTTTCTTAGCCAACCGTCCAATCTCCGTCTGTAAAATGATGAATCATTCATTAATGCAAATACACAATTTAATATTGACAACATATTCAGTTACAGAAAAGAGTCACAAAATATAATTGTCTATCGCGTCTTCGCGTCTATCTTCCAATTTGTTATTTTAAACATAGGTACCTATAATGTATAGTTAGAATTAATTACCTCACTGCCAAACTTAATTTTTTCTCCAGGTATTTCGGACATCGTTCGTTTGGAAGTTTGAAGGACTGGGTTATGGTCGAAACAAGTAAACGCATTTGTTGCTTTAAACTGCTTTGCGGAAATAGCCTGAGGATAATAGTATTTTCTCTGCAAAATACATTAAAGAAATAGTTCTATAGTGAAATCAAAACAGAAAACGAAATTCGTCACAAAGGCAATTTTTAAATGCATATTTTATGCTAATTACTTTATGATAATTTCTATTTTGGATAAAACTTGGACAGGTCATTCCGGCTGCAAAGCTGTATATTGCTTGATTTTTCAGAGTACTCTTCATGAACAGTATTTTCCGTACGTTGGAAATACCATTGAAGTACCTTAACTCTTGAAACATTTGGAAAACTAATGGCAAATTAGTCCGTGGTAGCATCTTCACAAAAGTTCTTAACTTTTTAAAATGAACACAAACTGTGCACTATTGTTGTGGCAAAGTTGCACGTTTCGACATATCCAGCTTAGTTATAAGATTGCCACGCAAAATTAAAGTTTACAGCTACTTCATAATTCAACTGCAATTTTGAATAACATTCCGTATGGCACTTCACACCGATTTTACAGATAGCAGAGGTTGATATCTTAACCCCACAGACATCCTGCAAATTAAAAAAGTATAAATTCGTTAGTTAGAGCATTATAAATGTTAATCATTCATAATTCTATCTACTACATAGGTATTAAGAGAGAGAATTCTTTAGTGAAAGCGAGTAAAAATTATGAATGGAGAAAGTTGCTTTCACTATCAAAGGTGAAATGTGGTGAAAGTCTACACTGGCTGGAACCTATTACTGTCACCACAACTAAAGCCAAATAGAAAACGGGAATCTGTCCAAATTCCAAATGAAAGCTGAATAAACCGGTTTCTAAAGACGAATCGAAATTCCAAGTTTATGTTTAACTTAATTCATAATTACGATAATTTTTTTTCTTAAGACAACTCAATTGAGTCAATACCATGTGTGGATTTTACATTTTTAGGCACTCTTAACTTATAACCTCAGATGTCAGAGCCTTCAGGAAATATTTAAAACCTCTTGCAGAAGACCCTCTCCCCAACCCTGGATTTAAAGTAAGCATAGTCAGTAGACTGCAAAAACTGAACAATCTTATGGCCTGCCCTCTAAATCTACATCCAGCTACATCCATCATCTATTCTCCTCCATTTTTACACGATATGGCTGTTTCCAACTGCGACGTTCAACATAACACTGAACATACCTAATTACAACTGCGCACGTGTTCACTGATGAACCTAACGAATAAAGTAACCAGAACTTTAACTCTATTTTCACTTTCACAGCTGAAAGTTGACAAAGCTCACAGTGGCCATGAAACGCCGAATATTTCAGAGGTCCTATGTCCTATTACATTCACAAAAGTTGAAACTTAATTTTAATTACAAATTATTACATTTGGACAATTTTTTAGAGCTTGTAAGTACAATCTACGAAGGATGTACTCTCTTTACCTAAAACTTGTGAGTAACGCTCGTACTTTAAATTTTAAATGACAGTATGTATTTTCTACTGTTAAATAGTTTACTACTCTCTACTTAATGCAGTTCTTGATTTTACTTACATTGCTTGATGATTAAAGCAAGGTTCCCGTTTCCTAAAAAACCGCAAGCACTTCAAAAAACGGAACAGAATTATTTAATAAGATCTATCATAAATATAAATTCCCTCTCTCGAATGCTTGTGATCATCATATTCAAGGAGAGTATAATGTAATGAATAATAACATGTCATGATACCCCAAGATCCTTATTCACTTGCAGGAGACTTCTACAATGAGAGATCAGAAGTTCACTCGCTTGTATTGTAACTGTAGCTGTACATTTTTATTATGATGCACATACATCGTCTATAAATTCTAAGCTAAGTTCGGCTGCTTATATAGAGATAAATCTGGACATATAAATCTGACTGAACACAAAGGACGTAAGAACTCCGGCTCGGTGCCGGAAAATGCATTCATTTGTATGCCGGCTTATTGTATGTTAAACTATTGTACATAATATGTATCAAAGCATAAGACGAAGACTGATTGGATTTTTGCATTGCATTCCATTATCTGTACACGTGAACTGTATGCATGTTATGTAAAATGTACATTGCACTTCTGCGTAGGGTGAGTGCATTCGCTCTTTCTTACTTACACCACAGACAGACAGAAACTTCACCTTAGCTTGCTTGGAGCAAATAATCGTACTATAAATATGGATAGACTCTTCCTGTTTCTAATACATAGTTGTATCAATTGCTAGACTAGGCATTTCCATTACAACAACATAACTAACCAATGTATAACTATTGTTTAATAACCATTACAAACCAAACCTGTATATCGAGTCCGCTATCTTATCAGAATCAGCAGAATGTTTACTTTCACTTCACCATTTGACTTTTGTCACCGACGACGGCCACAAGTCATCGTATTCAAGGTAATTACCTTACTAATGTCTAAAATTATCAATCATTATAATTATTCATTGAATGCATCCTGTACCATTACCTAAACGCTTAGGTGATAACAGTTTCCTTTCCAACGTTAAACAATTTCCGTATATTTGTGAAATAATATTACTGCTAATTCTACAGCCTCTACTCCCATACTGCTTTGCTGCTGTCTTACCATTACTGTTCAATATCAATCATTCCATCATCCGTGTGACAGGGTCTACAGGGTAACAGAGATTTAAATAGACGTCTCAACTAACCGAATTTAGAAGCAAAGATGGTAAGTAAAGATGAGATATTAATTACAATAAGAATAACAATGGTTTAAGTTAAGATACAATTCGAAGATACATAGTTAATACATACTACGTACTTTATGTATGTGAATGCATTAATGCATCGTGTAATAATTTGTTAACTTATTGATTGTTAACATAATTATTATTCATTTAATACCACCAAGGCAAGGTGGACTTTTGCTTATGCTTAAAATATCAAGCATGTTAAATCAGTTGCGTAATGTTGTCTACTTTTTTATATGCATTTCAATGTAGCAAATACCACATAATCCATTAAGTATATAACGCTCATTATATTATTTTCTCTCAACTTCCTGTATTGATTAATGATGTGGTTTATAGTAAATACTACATTGATATATTATACAAAAAATCACACAAAAAATCATTTTTATACAAAAATGTCTAGATGTAAATGTACCTATAAGTCTATCATAATAACTATTATACTGTTCCTGCATACTACTAGATGGTATGCTACGTAATTGAATCTGATTTTTGTTTTTTATGGAAAAAGCTATATACAAAACACTTCATGTTTTTCATCTGCATCCGTACAGTGCGTTACGTTAGTATAAAAATAAAGTGCTTCCGTATCTCCAGCACTTAATAAAGCGTATGCATATAGGTCGGTGGGCAAGATTAGATATAATTTATGCATCAGTCATATACGAATTCTTCCTAAAAATTGTGGATTTTAAATATAATGATACCAGTATAGGTTAATATGCTTTTCTCTAAATCGAATTTTATTTTTTGGACATTCACAGCAGTGTACTGCTATTAGCCCGTTTGATGAGATTCTTTATGACCCAAATCTCTTGTCCAACATCAAACTTGAGGACTGGCCCAAGGTGTCATTCAGTCCAAAAATATCAGTTGAAAATCCGGGTGAATCCCTCTGTTTACGGCCACTAAGACGAGCTGATTATGACAATGGTTTGTCTGATTATTTTCTTACGACCATTATAATGTGGAAGAAACTCTAGTAATCAATTATTTTCTTTATATTTAGGTTACATGAAACTTTTATCCCAACTTACCCAAGTTGGCGAAGTTTCTAAGGAGCAATTCCTGAGTAAGTATAATAATAATTATATGATACCACTAGACTTTGTAATACTATGGATTCGGTATTACATAGACCTAGACCATACAGATAACAGCAAAAATAATGTTGGATGTTTATTTTTCAGATACTTTCCGCACAATGAAGAGTACTCCTAACACGTATTTCATAACTGTGGTTGAAGACGCTAATACGGGAGAAGTGATTGGCACCGCCACACTCCTGATGGAACAAAAGTTCATTCATGATTGTGCAAAGGTATTACTATAAATTTAGCTCGCCTAGCTCTAAAATTCCAATTGTACCGTTAGTTTATGTTTTACATTTGCATCTTAACTTATACAGAGAGGACGAGTTGAAGACGTCGTCGTTAGTGATCAGCATAGAGGAAAGCAACTTGGGAAATTGTAAGATTTAAGAGATTTGATTACATTCATTGAAATTAGATTTTTAGTCATATGTCTGATATTGTGTATCGTGGTTTAATTAGACTTCTAACGGTGGTGACTCTACTTGCAAAAGAATTGGGATGCTACAAAATAACATTGGATTGTCGGGACCAAATGATTCCATTTTATGAAAGTCTTGGCTATGTGAAAGAGCCGTCGAATGGAAATTTTATGACGGTACGATTATTGAGTCAGTGAATTTGAAATTTATTTCATATTTTGTTCAGGGCATTACAGTATTTGTAAACAAGCTGTCTACTAAACATGTATTTTGTCAATGGAAAATGCGTAACCAAAGTATTAATAAAAAACTGGTAATCCACACAAACCTTTAAGTCATATCTTTTTAGCTCCAAGTTTCATAGGTCCTGTTTTAGTTGATTTTTTTGTTTCCAGCTCCTTTTGTCGATGAAGCTTTCTCTCTTCACGTCTTTTTCTCATCTCCTCCATTTTTACAGGGTCTGTAGTTGGCGATTGTGTTGCGCTTGTATCAGTACTTCCCCAGTCAGAATTTACACTATTGTGATTTTGCAAAGTTGCCTCCTGAAACAGTAATATATTTTTGTAGTCAGAAAATGTCCAAAATCTTAGTCATAAATGTTTAGTGGTCTACGAAAAATGAACAATCGAACTAACTTTTTTGCTTGATACCAATGAAGCAAACAGTTCATCTTCGTTAATATGAGAATTGAAGTTTTGAGCATTTCCCCACTCGTTAATTGCTGTCTTTGAGTCGGATCTTGCATCCACGACGAAATCGTCTGCATCCCAGCCGTCCTTTTCATTCTAAGCCAATTCATGAAAACAATTAATGAGTATAGTACACCTATATTTTTATGTAACTCGAGTTCCAGAGTTCATACCGTTTCTTCTATTGCCCAATTATTCCATCCATCTACAGCTTCCGCTCTACTATTGGTGTTACGAGGATTGCCTATTGTACTCGCACTGCTTGAAGCTGAAAAGCCACTACTACCTTCGCTTTTATTAGAATTCCCAACAGGTCTAGCTTGTGAATTTTCTTCTGCATCAATGCTTCCCCAATCTTCATTCTCCCAGTCATCATCATAATCGGTAGTTGACTCCTGACCTTCTGCAGTTGGCTGAAGAAAATCTCTATCACCGGATGGGGTCGAGGGGATACTCGATGTGGTTGTAGATGTACTACTGCTTGATTGATTACCAAATGGGTATCTTCCTTTCGTACGAGTAGCAGGAGCTCCTTGTCCAACTTGATTCAAAGCTGACTGTTGTGACTGGCTTTTGTGGAATTTTGATGTTAGAGCAGACACAGCCCAACCAGCCCATGTGGAAGCTTATCAAGGTAAGAATTACAATTAACCACAAATAATTTATTTACATTTTGCAGTAAATGAGACAATACATGAGCCTTACCAGCATCAACAACCGACGGGGTACTGGCATCAACATCAGCCTCTGGAATTTTAAAATGCTTACATTACAATTCTACCATTTATTGGTTGTCTCAATAAAAATGATATATTACTGACTAATTTACTTACCAAATTTTTCTTTTAAAGAAGGATCCTCGGAAACCTTTTCTAATTTTCCTAAAAATCCTTTAATGGTTTTGAAAGCATTGTCTCTGACAGATTTGTCACTATCACAAGTTAAGTTACATAAAGCAGGAAGAATTTTTGATGAAATTTCGGATATCATATAGTATTGCTGAGTAGCTGCCAAGGCCAATATACCTGCAGTATCAAGAACTAGGATTAATACACGCAGTATACGGTTTACAATCTGCTAAATCAACATTAATTTCAACTTTAATTACCAGCTATTTTTGCTTGAGGGAAAGTATCTTGAAAAACACGAGTGAAAGCAGGTATTAGAACTTTTCTTCTAGTTTGAGGATTTAAGTAACTCGTAATTTTCCCAAGACATATTGTTGTATTCGTACGAATTCCACCCTGGAAGAGTCATAAAAATAATAATATGGTTATAAAAATTGTACAAATATTCATTAATAGAAAATGATATTTTTTACATCATACTTGATCATCTTTAATTTGTAGCCTTGCGAAGTGTTTGAGCAGTTCAACATTCAGATTATTATAGTTCAGCTTCGGTGCCAAGAAGAGCATCGCCTGTAATAAAAGTGAGATATTCGATGAAATAAATTTAAAATTAATAATTAATTATATAGTATTATTTTTGACTTTTGATGTAATTTTTTTCTCACCTTGACTGTTTGTTCCCTAACCGTTGGATTCGTATCTAAGAACCCAGTCACTATATTGGGAAATATCTTGTCGTTTACAGTAACTGGTTGCAAATGATCTGCAAAATGTTCCAGTTGCTGCAAAAGTCGTACTCTGGTAGCACGATCTGTACTGGAAAACAGCTTGACAACACACGGCACAATCTTAGCTTGATATTCCGGTTCTTCAAGTAATTTCCCTAACTTAAACAACGGTGCCAACACTGATGAACCTGCATTTCCAAACTCAAATGCATTGATCAATTGCGGTAATATTTTGTGCCTGCAGATATCTTCTGGGAACTTGTCAAGAACTGTTGGCAACCCAGTGAAAAATCTTGTCTTTTCACTTTGCTCTTTAATCTGAATTTCTTCTAAGAAAAGTAGCGAATCAACCAGATCATTTTTATAAAACCCTCCATGTCTTCTCCCTCTTACGATTACGTCGGCAGGATTAGGACGAGTTGCTGAATTTGGACTAATTAATTCTTTATAAGTATTGATTACAGATTTCGGAATTTTATCCACTTGTCCCAGAGACGCTGCATTCTCCATAGGACCATTAAAAACTTCCCATATCAGGCACCCTAAGCCCCAAGAATCGGTACTCCACTTGGTTGCTCCTTTACTGCCACTTTGAATTTCTGGGGGATCAAGCTGATTCAACACGGCCGATTTTCCTAAAACGGGTGAAGCGTCATTTGAACTTACAAAGTCTACTCCTGCGAGTTTCCATTCTCCTGCTGCATTTACAAAGACCGATCCCATGTGTACATTGTTGTGTCGAAGATTTCCATCGTTCAAGAGGAAGCTGAGTGCTCGCTAAATAAAGATAAAGTATATTTTAACGTTAAATTAGATAACATGTATATCAGAAATGCAAATTATAGTTGAAGATTCGAATTCTCATCGTTTTTTGGTACGTTAGTGCAATTTAGAGTTCCTTTTTGAAATATTAGATTTTATGTTAGTTGAGAACTATAATTTAGATACATTAATTCATGAAACTACAGACCCAATTCTGTAATGAAAGAAAGACAAGTGTAGCTCTACACTAAAAATAAGCAAAAAAGTTCGAATTTCACTTTCTGATAAAGTTCTAGAACTTACCGTAACTTGAAATAACCCCCATGTTACCGACAAATCACTTTGAGGATTTTCTTTTCGCTCCAGATGAAATCCAAGAGGCTCAACATATTCAGTTGCGAGGTAAATGGCTTTATCAGACTAAAATTAGAAAGTTATAATAATGTAATGTTTCATACCTAATTCCTAATTGTTACGTACAAATGAATAGTATAATATAAGGAAAATAGTGATTGCCAAAATCAATAATTCAATAAAGACTATTTATAAATTACCTCAACACTATCCAAAAACGTCAGTATGTTAGGATGCCTTAAAGTTTTCAGTCGTTTCACAGCAGATTTGGCAGCTTCAATTTCAGCAGGAGTTGCATTTTTGCTGTCCAAAATGAATATTGTAACTTCGTCTAAGGTACCCTGTGTAGAAAATACTTACATGAAAAGAATGAAAACTATTATGTTACGATTCAAAGGTTAAACATGCGTTCTTACTTTTTTCTTTCCTTTGTGAAGTTTCCAGTAGATTCTGTCAGATTCATATAACAAAGGGTCACCAATTTCGTAGGGAAAGTCTTTTGTGGGATCACGAGAGAAAAATGACCACATTTTAATGTTTTTTCATTTACTGCACTGAATTTTTATAATTCCCCCAATAGATACAAGTCCAATGAATGCTGGAGCCTATATAGTTAGAAAAAAATATTTCCATTATGTATCACATTTTTGAAGCATTGAAAAGAATTATCCTTAAATCTTAGTTCTTTACTCTTTGCCATTTAATGCAGTGTTTCAAGAAACTGCATGCAGAGACTGATAATAATATAACGTACGGTAAAAAGTAAAGGAAAGTAAAATTGCTTGCTACGCATTCAACTTATTGTAAATTAGGTGTGAAAGTGTTAAGTACGATTTAATCTAAGGTTAGATTTAAAATTAATTATTAAGCATGATGTATTTATATTATTTATTACGTTTGACTTTGGTGAGTTAATTCTTTGTTTGAGGATGGAGGATGGATCCCTGTGAACACTGAATCAAAGTTGGAAAGGATTAATGAAGGCTGCAGCTGAAGTATAGATACACGATACACGTCACATAAACCACAACACAAACAACCAAGTATAAATTATTGACTTTAATTATTAAATGGACTTGTAAAGTAAAAACTACAATGTATTTTTACGCGTTGATTTTTACTTTCTGTGACATATAAAAACAGAAAAATTAAACTGAACTCTAAAGCAAGAATTATTTACACTTCTTAGCAAACATCTTACATTATTAAACTGCACCTAACTGTTCAAACTAATGACATTTTTACACTTGACACATTTAAATGACACAACTTTGGATCTTCATTGACATAATATTTACTCTTGCAAATTTTTGTTCACTGGCGCTTCATGTTGTTTTCCATTACACGTGCATTCAAAGGAAACCTTTGCATTGGAACTTACATTCCTAAACCGGGTAGCTTTTTCAAAACACTTTCTCCACTTTCTTTTTGGAGTGGTGGAGAAATTGCTTTCCCATTTCCCCAATTTAGGGTGAAAGTCTAAATAATTACAAATGAGCGATTCAGTTCAGTAAGTATGGTGAACAACAAAATGTCATGAATTAGCAAATCAATGCCAGTTTTTGTAAAACCCAGCAAGCAAAGTGCGAATTTTTAGAAGGATTGTTTTATTTTTGTGCAGTTACATTTGCTTTAGTCTCGACTACAATATACCAAGTTAAACAATCGTCATTTATCTTCTCTAATACTATTTATTGCCATTATTTACGTAACCTGATAAAAATAATACACTCACACTCATAAGATAATCGTATTCTGTGAGTAGGACCACTTAATTCACCGCACGTACGTGTAAAGTCAAAAGTGTACGTACACGTTTCATTTTCTCAAGTATTCATCTGTGACAGATCTATCTATGTGGTTAAATATTGGATGTTCTCAGTTGAAAGTTATATGTATGTAAAACAGTGCACTATAACTATCTTATCTAACACAACCAGAAGGTTAAGTCTTTTACTCTTTTCTAATCGGTAGTCTGTAGACAAGCATTCTATATTTTCAGTTTCAGTGTGGGGTAGAAGATACAACAGCACGATGTCTGGAACAAGTACTGCAAACATTCCACTTATTCTTCGCCTAGTAAGCGAAACTTCATCAATTGTTAATATTGCCGGAAGTATTGTCAGAAAAGTCTTAAAAAGTGGGGAACTCGCTGTCGTTGATAAGGTAAACTTCAAAAGTTATAGTTGTGCTGTGCATATACAGGGTTGTGATAAGCCATCTTTGAAGTTAAAATCTGAATAAGCGTTACAGTCTAATTCGGCTAATGTGTTTACTTTTAGGGTATTAATGATCTCCAAACAAAAGCTGACCGAGCTGCCCAACAGTATATAGTTCAAAAGCTGTCCAGCAGCTTCCCGAAAGCTTTGATAATTGGTGAAGAGGGAAATGATATTTCTGAGAGCTTAGTGGATCTCCTTTCTCCTGTTAGTTCACCGAATTCTGCTACGCCTCCACCGTTTCCTGAAATACTCATGAAAAGCGTTCCTGAGCACATCAGTAACATAACCGAAGAGCAGGTATGGAAGAAAATTATACATAATACATAATATCAGTATAATGGCTAAGGACAATTTAAAGGGTGGAAATTGAAAGTAGAATTTTGGTTAACGTTTTCAAAGGTCGTCATATGGGTTGACCCTTTAGATGGGACTGCAGAATTTACACAAGGTATAATAATTTCATGTCAAATCTGTTTCGATCATATTTACATGTTCTATAATTTTCAAAATTAGGTCTAGTCACACACGTCACAGTGTTAGTTGGAATTGCAGTAAATGGTAGCCCTATTGGTGGTGTTATTCATCAACCCTTTTACAAAAAAGATGAAATTGAAGGAAGAACTCTGTGGGGCATTCCTGAAGTTGGATTTGGTGGCTTCGAAGTAATATCTCCTCCACAGGGAAAGAGAATTATTACAACTACTCGATCACATTGCACTGCATCGGTCGAAGCTGCATTGTCAGCTCTTAAACCTGACGACGTGGTTCGTGTCGGAGGTGCAGGCCACAAAGTAAGTACTACTTTGATTTGAAAATACAGACAGTGGATAGGAAAATGTTGAAACCACGGAAGATTATCTGGGATATAAATTTTTTAAGCATTAGTTTCCAATTAATGGTTAATTCAGTTTTGCAACATTACCATAATTTTGGTATCATATTTCTAAAACGCTGCTGTTTGTCCTTATACTCATTTATTTAATCGCATTCTAGGCTATCCTACTTATGGAAGGTGAAGCCCATGCATATGTATTTGCAAGTGCAGGCTGCAAAAAGTGGGACACTTGTGCCCCAGAAGCAATTCTTCGTGCCATAGGTGGCAAACTTACTGACATGAATGGGGACCTATACGAGTATCATAAAGACGTATGCTTTCACTTTCATATTTTATAAAAAATATTTATACGAACTGCGTAGATAAAAATTAATTTTCAATTTTTATTAAAATCATTTTAGGTACAGCATAAGAATGAGAAAGGTCTTTTAGCTACTGCACCCGGAGAGGATCATGAATGGTACTTGAATCAAATTCGTCCGACAGGTTGTTGCTCATAATCAAAGTTCACCGCTGACGAAAGCATGAACCTTTTTCCCGGATGTAATCATATGCGCTGCTCTTTCTGTACCAACCACTGCTGACAAACGGGGAGCGTCGAATTTGCAATAGATAACATTCACACTACTGTTTTTGCGAAGACGGACACGTCTGTTTTGAAATCCTTCCTGAATATAATAACAAACAATATTTTAGTAGTTTCCCTTGAATAAAAATTGTCAATTCCATAACAGCGTTAACAATGTTGCAAAGCATATTTTTGATACACTTATTTTTAACCAAAATACAGCAGAAAAAGCTTACTTATTGTTTCAAATAATATGATGTACCTGAATATAATCGCATAGTTCAGAGTAAAAGTGAGGATACTGCGGGAGTTGGTAGAAAATTATGTGACCTATTCCTTTGAGACGAAATCTTCGAAAGAAATGTGCGCGTTCGGTGTATACCATGAAATGATTTTGATTATGATAAAACAAATCCCTTGCTCTAGCAATTTTTTTATCCTGGAATAAATCAAAAGCATTCACATATTAAATTGGGCACATAATTACGTTTATTGCGCTAGACAATTTTCGCCACTATTTTTAGTTTTTGTTATAAGATTTCATCGAAAGTTTCTTACTTTTGTGTATTCACATATCTGGACGAAGCTTACTTCTTCTCTCTTGAAATGATTTCGGAGTCTGACGAAATCAAAATACGATGACACAAAAATTAAAGTATGACTCATCAGTCTGTCCTTAAAGTTGGGCAAAACCTTGTCTAAGAAGAACTTAAATCTATCATCGTCCATAGTTTGGAGCGAATCGCAATCAAATTGTTGAAAAACCTACAAAGTCAATGAAGAACAATTATTAGTATCATTAGTCAACATTTTCGTTACGTACAATACACTACTACATATTAACGAGATAAAGTTATTAGTGATGATAAAAAAATATTCTCATTACTTGAGGAAGTTGAACTGTCACCCGACATATGCTTCCTACAGATACTGGATTTACAACTTTCACACATCCTGAATAGTTTCGACAATATCTGGAGAACAATGCATTGTGTTCAGGACACATGAAGGAGCTCAATATTACAGTCTGACAGTAGTATTTTGTAAGACCATCTACAGCCCAGGGACGAATTCTTGCAAAATCTGTGCCATGGGTAGTGATAGGTTGTAAATGCAGGTGCTTCATTATGTGAAGAACATGGTCCCAATTCTAGTAAATCAGCATAAATACAATGCACAATTATCACAACATAATATAATGGTCACGAACTAAAACTAAATACATAATATAAATTACCTGCATCAAAAATATGTCTGACTGATCCATGATGAGAAGTTCAATCGACGATAAAAAATCATAGTCACGATCTCTGTGTTTACAGATACAATTATTCGTTGAACGTGTTTATTTACAATGTATGGTATAAGAATATTTATAGAAAAGACATTCGAACAGAATGCATTGCCATTTGCTAATGCTACAATATTATAACAGTTGTGGAGAAAGTTCTGGAGCTTACTTTTCTCCTTCCGCTCCAATTATCATTCGTAAACCCAAAGGTGACGCAACAATAATATCAGAGGAATAGAATCCTGTGTATAACTGAAATGACAGAAATAAACTTTATGTTAATAAGCATTTCGATATTCATTTTGAAACTTCCGAATTTCAGACTCCGAATATTAATTGGGTACCTTAACACTTTTCTTCGTTATAGCTAAACCTATTTTGTAATTATCGTCACAATTTCCCCCAAAAATATCGCCATAATCGTCTGGTTTTGGATTCGTTTTTGGTAAAAACAATGTAGTTCCACCATACTCATCATTAAATCTGTTCTTATTTGCTACCATTCCTTTTTGATCTGACAAAATTATGGATACTAGGGTTTGAATAATTTTTAGAGCACTATCTTTAAATGGAGCTAAAATTAGGACTTTTGGTCGAACAAAACTTTGATCCCTGAAGTCATCTGGAACATCAACTTTATTTGCCATTTTGGCATTGTGATGAATTATTCTATTTCTTGTTTTCCATATATGATTGGCAGCATGTAAACAATACGCCTGAAATTACATTACACATACTATATTAGTTAAAATTGTTAAGAAAGTATAAGGATAATGTGTACAAAGTAAGTTATAATATTGAGTTACTATTCTCAAAGCATCCGAGTTTTGCGAATTTCTCTGTGTGTAATACAGATCATGATAATGTGTCAGCATGGAAAAAACTTCGGCTTGTAAAGGACTCAAAGGTGTTGAACACGATTCTTTGTCGATTATAGGCTAGTTGATATCAAAAACTTATATCAATACAATTGAAACATAAACAAAAAGGTTAACCAAATTATCATTATTAATGAAGGTTAAAGTAGTTGTCAATTATTTACCTGATTCACAGCCGATAAATTTGCATGCAGCTGAGTCTTAACATGAAGTGCTTGTAATGAATTATCTTTTGAAGGTTTTATCGGGGGAGGCTCTATTTTAACTAAATTTCTTAGATTTGAAGATTCTGCTAAATATAAGTTTTCTTTAGTGAGATTATGATTTGTAGCCAGAAAATTGGATCTCAAACCGCTGTACTGGAATTTTTCTATAGTAGGCCAATCACGAGAAATTTGAGTTCCATATGGCTTTTCGTTTTTTAACTCTTGCTGAATGGCTTCGTTAATTTCCGCTTCAAAATGCAGAACAAACGGATCAGTCACATTCCCTTCTGAGATCCCGTCCTAAAATTAGACAAAACATCTTGATATTTTTACGAACACCATTACAAAAACCTGTAGCATGCATTACTTATATCAATATGTATGCTTTTTAACTTAAGCTATTACTTCTGAGTACTGTGTACATAATTAAATTAAATAAATAACAATTACAAACATTAAATTCAGGGTCTATTTCGGCATCTTCAATAACAGTTTCCTCTTCTTCATTATTTACGTCACTTTCGATCTGGTTATCGGAGTCACCGGCTTCGGCAGCATTTCCTTGTTTGATACCTTTGGTTTTTGACTTATGTGAGTCTTCTTCATCCCCATCAAATTGTGATTGTAATTTTTTGTGACCTGATATCTTCATTTTGGAATCTTTTATATCTTCCACATCATCTGCATCCTCTGAATCCCCACTGTCGTCATATTCTTCATTAGCACTATCTTCCGATTCCTCGTCGAAACTTTTTTCTTCTTCATCGTCGATACTTTGTTCTTCTTCACCGTCGATACTCTGTTCTTCTTCAATGTCAGTATTGTCTTCTTGCTCATCGTCGACACTCTGTTCATGATCATCGTCTGTTCCTTTTTCGTCGATATTCTCATCATCATCAGTCTCGCTTTCACTAACAATTTGGACTTCTTTTTTCAAATTTTTACCGTTCGAATATATAGCTAATAATTGATCGTACGGTGTACTTTCTTCCTCACTTTCCGACGACCCTTCGTCAGCCTCTACTCCGATTCTGCTTTGGTGGTAACCTCTGTTCCCTCTTCCTCGTCCTCGTGAGTTTCTATCATCAAACCTGCCCCTTTTAGCCATATGTGGGCTAAAATTTTGTGGATCTTCACTTGGATGCTTTTCTCCAAACTGATCCATATGCTCAGCATCCTTTCTAGATATTGTATTGCTTTCTCCTCCTCGGCGAAATCCTCCTCTTCCTCTACCACCACCACCGCGAAAACCTCCACCTCTGGACCCACCACCGCGGAAACCTCCTCCTCTCGACCCACCTCTTGTTCGTCCTCCACGTCCTCCACGTCCACCACCTCTTCCACTATGTCCTCGACCCATTAGTGATTATCTTTTATTTTAACGCACTGTTTACAAAAAACAATTACATCCGCATTTTATTATACATCATACAGTTAAGTTAGTTTCTTCTTAGTTTCATGTTTAACAACATTTTCTACAACATTTATGATCACTGATCAGAGCATAGTCATTTTACTAATACACGTAAGAGTAATATTTAATATACGTTACAAAACTCTGAAGTCAAATATAGCGAAATGAAATATAAAGTGTGTAGTGAAATTAGTATGTGAATGCTAATTAGTAAATATTATATTTCAATTTAATTTAAAGTTTAAAATCTAATATTAAGCTACTCAACTACGATTAAATGTGCTTTTGATATTGGCAAATCATAAAACTTTGGCATGCTGAAATAAAAGTTTTCTGTAGTAGGAAAAACAAATACCGGTGATTGGTACCAACGACTTTTCACAATTTAACGTAACTCGCAAGTCACTGCAGACCATAATCAGTTATCACTGTTCACAATTAAAACACTAACAAATAACAAATCACTATAAATCTAATAAAAAACGAAAAATTTGAACTTTTCTTATCAAACACAGTAACAAAGTTGAAAGCACAAATCTATACACATCAAAAAACCAAAACTCATTTGACGAACACATGTGTTTCACAAAACAACCGGGCAATTCTCAGGGCCATCTATTTAGTATAAAATACGTGTGAACCAAATTAAGCAACAAACTACTCCCTTTCAGTACTTTGTTTGGTGTAGAGAGTGCGGTTTGAGCAAATTAAATATCACTGTATTAGATAGAATACGTAGGACAAATTAAATGACAATCTTAACGCGGAATTCTGTGTGTGTGTAGAAATATACAATTATCGTATCGCTTACTTAGCTTTGTATTGGATTCATCTATGTGAGACCTCGTTTATAAGACGACCTAGCATGTACGAGTTATTACCTTTAACAAAATTGTATTTAACAAGTCAGCATTTTGATGCATACATAGTTATTTATAATTAGTTATTTAAAAGATTTTTTTGGTTATTTATGTTATGATTGCATGCATCGTAATTAATACGTCACCATTCAAGAACGTAAGTTAGGTGCACCTGTATTATAATATGAATGAGCTAAATAAGTAATAATAGCTGACCTAGAATACATCAACACAATCGTCAACAGTGAAAACTGATTTAAGGATGAACATAATTCAGCAGTTCCCTGTCGTATTGTTAATGATGCTATGTACTATATTATGAACAAGACCTGCCTACTCTCTTGAACATGACCTCTGCTACCCCGAAATTTTACCTTCTTCCGAATATGGGTGAAAATAGGTGATTCATGACAATATAATATTGTTCAAGAGCTATTTGGTTGGGTTATTTTATGTATTATTGTGTTTAGATCTATACATAGAACAATATAAAATACAGTTATATGGCACATCTACATCATCAAGCTTTGTGCTGGACATTAAGTACAAAGTACAGAGATGTAAATATTGTTCTCACAAGAAAATTGCCATAAATACTAATGATTTTTAAAATATTAATCATACAAAATATTGTTGTTTATGAGCATTAGAATAATTTAGTTGTGGTTTTTGTACCAAAAACGAAGAAGTGAAAGAATACTTGTAACTCGGTTTGTCAGTTAGCTCATCTCATACTCATGGCATGGCATATTGACTCCTCTTGTGTTGCCTTCTAGACATTGCAGACATAATAATACAACATACGAAGTAGTCGAGGATAAAAATATATGCCTAATATTTTGGTTTGTGTTTGTGTGTAGGTATATGTGGGACTTGGTTCTTTGGTACATAACATTTGTCTTGAGTGTTGTGTTGTGTGTTGTGTGTAAGTGTGAGTGTGTGAGTGAGTAAAAGTACATTTATAGTAAAAAGTTTCCGTAGAGCTCATGTGCAGAAGTGAATCAAACCTGGAGCCGAATGGCGACCAGTTGACAGTAGTGAAAGAGTTGGCTTCAAAATTCTGCTGATTTCATTTATTTGTCCAATGTTTACTTGGACATTGAAAGAGAATTGATAAGCCTAATTGAAAAATAAGAAATGAGTGATCTATAATTGTTGGAAGAGACTTGACACGGTCAACAGTGGCGGGAGTGATGTCGTAATGGCGTCGATCGGCGGTGGCGGGGAGGCAGGCAGCCGGGAGGAGCTGAAGAGCCAGTTTTCCACTCGTGAGGGTACTTACCGACTCGCCTCCGCGGTCGAATTTTCGAGGACCGCTCGACCCGTCACTTACGTGACAAATAATACAACCCCTGCCCCAGGAACCAGTCCTCCTGTTCGTATCTCGTTCATAACTCTGATGGGTGCCTGTGGGACTTCGAATACGAATGCCACTGCTGCCTCCTCGTCTGGGGTACCTGGCGGAAATGACGATCATCTGCTAGACTCCCGGTCGAATTCACCGTTTCCGGGTGTTAATAAAATGTCCACTGGAAACAACGACTCTTTGATGCTTCCTGACCAAGAGTCTAATCCTGATCTTTATACCACTAACCATCGTCTTTGCTTAAATTTGGGGAAGGAACTGTTTGTTTATCCGTACATGGGCTGTCGAAAAGTAAGTTCAAAGCTGCTGTTAAGTGATAGTTCTACAATTCTGTGAAAATCAATTATTATATGGCATCGCCTTTGAGGCCTTTGTATGATGAAATTGTGATTATAACTGAAATCCAAGAAAAGATTCGTGTTTGTTGACATAAGTTGTGTGGTATAAGTATAAGGATAATAATATTGCTAGTTTAGTTAGTGTAATAAATTCACTCAGAGTTGCTTAAACGATTTTACTTTTTAGTTTTTTCACGATTAAATACACCTTATTGTTAACTACAAATGATAAAGCAAATTTTTGATGCAAGATTTTAAAAATAGTTTGAGAGCTTATATCAAATTGTAATAGTTTTGTGTTGTAAGGTCTATATACATGATTTAGAAACATAAAGCAAGCTTTGGGGAATTTTTATACAGTTAATAGGTGTGGCCATTAACTTTCAATTATTTTTAACCCATTAAATCTTTACTCTTCAAGAATTTACGCAGTTTACAACCCCTTTGTGCGTATTTAAACTAGTCCATAATACAACATTAAATGTTTTGGAATATGGAATTAATATTATGTGTTAGTGTTAGTTAACACCGTTTGCAGCATCAGTATATTCAGTATATTGTTTGTATAGCATTTAATATATTATAGCATTTCATTTGACAGAATTATTAGTCCTTTTTTAATTGAAATGCAAATACTAAGTGTGCCAAGCGTAAAGTGTGTTCAGCTATTCAGCAAAATCGATTAGTAAATGAAGCTGCTCCTATGTAAATAAATTAGTTAAAGATCACAGATCTCTTTTACTTTTTTGTACATTTTACGCTTATGTGCCAGCTTATGTCCGATGCCCTATTACTTGTACACGATGTTTAGTAAATAGAACTGAAAACTATATGTAGATTAGTAATGATAATGATAATGATAGATGCATTATTATTGGGAACTTCAAACTTTAATTAGTTTAGAGTTAGACTGAGCTCAGGATTGTTATTCTTAGTTAATGTGGATTTTAGGAGATAACATTATAATAATTTTATGGATTATTTTTCAGCCCGTGGATATAACAAAACCAATTGACAAGCGAGTGTACAAAGGAACGAATCCAACCTGCCATGATTTTAACTCGATGACTGCGGCACAGGAAAGTTTGTTTAGTCTGTCTCTTCTCATTGGCTTTTCTGGAGGACAGATTCAGCTAGTGGACCCTGCTACCAAGGAAGTCAATAAACTTTATAATGAGGAAGTATGTCATTAATACAATCAACTTGACTTTATACTAGTCTATACAATCCATATTTGAGTTCGTATAACAGTTTTGCAGACGACTTGTAGACAGTATAGTTATTAGTGTGTAGTTTTTTATTGTTAACCCTAAGTTGGTCTATGTGTGTTTATATTATTTGGTACTGATATAATATTTATAACCTATGTATGGCTATGACTTCTGAAATATATGAAAGAGGGATAACGTCATAGTATGCGTTTAATCATATATTCACAGAATCCATTTTTTACATTTCGATTTCGTTTTGAAAAATATAATTTAATTCATGTTAGGGTAAGGTCAGTTGGCATTGCTTATTCGAATGTTTATGTGACAGTGTCAATTTAATTACATACAGTTTACTACCGTTTGAACTGTAGACATTTAAATAATATAGTACAGGGAAAGTAGTTAATATACATGGGTTAGCTTTGCTATTAACTCACATGATGTATACCTTCATGAGGAATAAACTTTTTCATTACTTTATGATTTTGTTCTTTTACTGCAGTATAGGTTTAAAAAGTTTGTTGTGAGGTCCTTTAAGCTTAAATAATTTATTGACATCACTTGATATCTGCAAAAAATATCTAACATGATGTGAACTTTTTTATTTTCATAGAGAGTGATAGACAAAACACGAGTGACCTGCATACGATGGGTACCTAACTCTACTACTATGTTCCTGGTCTCCCACGCAAGTGGCCACATGTACTTATACAATGTGGAAAACTCGTGTGGCAATACTGCTCCTCATTATCAAGTGTCTAAACAAGGGCCAGGATATTCAGTTTGGAACTGTAAAAGTAAAACTCCTCGAAATCCCATCACTCGATGGACTCTTGGTGAAGGTGCTATTAACGAATTTGTATTTTCTCCTTGTGGGCAATATGTTTCTGTCGTATCACAAGACGGTTTCCTAAGAATATTCAGGTACATTCATTTAAAATCCTTAAAAACCTGCACAATATAATGAAAACGATGACAAATAAACTAATATGATTTTATATACATATTTATTGTAATTTTTAGGTACGACAGTCACGAATTAGTTGGTGTTACTCGGTCTTACTTTGGTGGACTACTCTGCGTTTGCTGGTCCCCAGATGGAAAATACATCTGCGTCGGTGGTGAAGATGATTTAGTCACTCTATGGAGTTTTAAAGAGCGACGAGTTGTAGCACGAGGGCAAGGGCACAAGTAATAACTATAACGAATTTAACGTCTTATATGGCTGAATGTATTATTTGAATTTGTATTTTATATTTCATTACACCTGTGCTAATTTGGATTTTGTTTAGATCTTGGGTATCGGTTGTTGCATTTGACCCTTTTACGACTACATATGGTGATATGGACTCAAGTGAAGACTGTGGTGGTGGCGATTCAGGATCGAATCGGCATCATTTAAATGACTGTCAGTCGTCCGGTGTATTTTCATGTGATTCAGTAGCCACGTCCGGAATAGGCTCTACGTCGACAACCCTTCATCATCCATCATGTGTATCTTGTTCTTGTCAACAAAATAATTCTACTAGTGGAAAACAATTAGTGAATCATGTGAATAACACTGGGTCAACTACGAATTGCAATGTGTCTAATTTTGTGTCACGATCAAGCAGATATAGTAGAACTTCGGAAAGTATGAGGCTCAGTGTTTCAGAGCCATCATCAACGCGAATTCCTGCTTGCTATCGCGTAGGCTCAGTTGGACAAGACACTCAATTATGTTTGTGGGATTTAACTGAAGATGTACTAAAACAACCCTTTGGGAAATCTCGTCCCGCATCCAGAGCACCAGGTGATATGAGTCCTTGTACTACAACTGTCCATTCCAATTCAAAAATAAGCAATAGTCACCATCATCACACATCGACTAGTAGTAGTCCTAATTTGCCAAATCCTACTTCCGCAAATCTAAGCAATTGCACGTCATCTACAGTTAGTAGTTCCTCCGCACCTAGTAACTCGGTGACACATTCGCATGAAAAAGACGATTCCAGTTCGAATGCCGTACTTGTGGTACCGAATAATGTTAGTGGTGCAGTGGGGGTTCCGACAGCAGTCGTTTCTGGTTCAGTGACTAATGTAACTTCGTCAGTCCCGACGGCAAACATCTCTTCCACCAATGGCAATGGGACAAATTCTCAACATTCAACATCTGGTCATAGTCATAGTATCTTGTCTCTCCGATTCGGAGCCTTGAGCTTTGGCAGTGGTGATAAAGACAAGGAGAAAAGTAAAGACAAAGACACTAAGGAGCATAAACGAAATTTTAGTTTAGGTTCCTCGAAGCCAGATAAGAATGCTGCAGGTAGTTCGAAATCTACTGGTGTGACGGCATTAAGTTTGGGGATCAATGTTAATCTTGAAGATCCACTAAAGCTCATAGGAACTCAAGCATGTCCTAGATTAGACGAGTGTCCGTTACTTGAACCATTGGTATGTAAGAAAATATCCCACGAGAGACTAACGTCTCTTGTTTTCCGAGAAGAATCTATCGTAACTGCTTGTCAAGATGGAATAGTTTGCACCTGGGCTAGACCTGGCGATGTGATTAGTCAGTTATAGTAGTTTTAATCTTAACCCAAAATCTGAAGAAGATCCAAACTGCCGCTGTTTTGTTTCCTACTTTATAAATATGTGGTGTTTTAACATACGAAGTTCCGGTTTCGATACGAGTTCATTTTTGTAATGTTTATCTGTAATCCATGCATTTATCAATTTAATAGCCATCCTGCCAGTTGTATTAACTATTTTCAAGTTTTGAAATATTCGTAGTGACTAAAGAAAGCCAGAAATATTGTTTAAATTATTTCCTTTTCTAGTTGGCTCTTTTCCTTTTCCTTTTCTGTTATTGTCGTTACAGCCATAGTCTGCGTCCAAACAAGCAATTTCTACAACCATACAACAAGTAGAAACAAAAATATTTTAAATTGAATTTTAAATATATCTTCATATCGGTAATATTGGTAAATTAGATAATTAAGAATACGGCAATAAGTGTGACTTAGTATTTAGTAGATGTACGGTTCGACAATGACATGTGAGCGCGAGCAATTCCGCAGAATGGTGATCAGTATAATAATGTATGTAGGTATAAATAAGAACTAAAGATTCGAATCTGTATTTCGTACGCCTTAAATTGTCTATCTATGCATTAAAATTGACCTAAACTTTAACAAATAATAATGTTGTAAGGTATAGGTCTTAGAGGTGTCTGTAACCTTAAACTAACCTGCAATAAGTCAAATTCCTAATGATATTTCTACATTAAGAAGTTCATGTTACTCGTGGACAATTTGTTATTTATTTTGACAGAAAGTATAACTGATGCATTTCTCACCATTTTTAGACACACCCAACTTTAGTGAAAGTAAACGCTGGAGTAAATAGGAAAAGTTTAATTAAGTTTTGTCTATGTAATAATCGATTTTGCTTAATTATTTTACAGCTACTTCATAATCAGATGAAACCGAACAAATAGTAATTTAGAAGTGTTCATGGAGGCCACAATTACTTTAAATTATTTGCAAATGATTGAAGTATGTATCTGTATTTATTCAATATAATGTTGTTAATTATTATTTCGTAATCAATGTTTGCGTATGACGTATATGGTTTGATTTGATACAGTACACGTTGTGGGTATAAATGTAGTATATATTATACCAACTTTAATTAGGGAGCCAGTATAAGTCCTAAATTAAATTCGTAAATGCGATTTGTAACAGGATTTTGCCAATGAAATTCTATTAAAAATTAGTGTCTTACAATTTGTTAACTTTCTGCTCAGATAAAGGTAGACTGTAGTTTTTATTGCTTTGAGTCATAAGTTTTATGCTCCACCGACTCCACGTCCACTGTCAACTACATCTTAATCAAAGTGAAAGTTCTGTGGCAGATTAAGTGATTTAATTAAAAACGATCAAGTAATAAACTTATGATGTACAATTTGCATGGTACTAGTCTATTGATATAACGATTTTTCTCACAATATGAGATATAAGCTGATGTATTGAGCAATATAGATGTAAAATAATATGTTTTTGTAGATAGTAGTTTTACTCAAATATATACCTTTAGGCACAGTGCATTTTAAAACTGATTGTTCACATATAGTTTTGCAGTTACAATTGAATTTTCCAGATATTTTCAACCTGTGTCTTTTAGTAACATTTATGAACTACCGGTTCACAAAATCTTAAGAACAGATTAAAGCTCTTACTTTCCGAATGTTGCATGCTAACTGATTTACAATTACTCGATACTCTATTAATCTTGTTATGATATTAAACTGATTACGAATCACATTCAAGCATTGGTATTATGGTATCTAATTCGATCAAATCTAAAGTTATATAGCAGCCCGTCTTTAACAATTCAATCAAGCATTATCTTTTAGCAGTGAAAGGATGTAAATACATAGAGGACAGCCAAACAGTAAAACTAACTAAATGGAAATGTTTACAGCATTCAAATAATATACTTTCATAAGTAAGTACATTATGGCAATAAATAATTATTAAAACTGCAATTATTCTCACGTTCAAAGATAATTAATTTTATTAGGTACTTGGTACCTAAAGTACCTATGTACGTACAGATAGGTAGAATTTATTCAATAATTGTTTAACGAGCAATTGCAATCAGATTTGGTTTCCTCACGTATATAAATACAAAATTCGTTTATTACAACGTGAGACATAATATAGAATCAATATAAAACTTTGAAATAGCTATCAATATGATTCATTCCATTATTTTTGAGAAATAATTTATAGTCTTGTTTGTGTGTTACAATTGTTGTACTACTATTATTGCTACACTACTACGCAAATCTTGGGTTGTTACTGTTTGACTTTGACTGTATGAAATCAAGTATGAATTATTTTGTGTATCTCCAGCTAGTTATTTTAAGGTTAAAATTAAAGTTTCGAATTACGACGGTCTCTATGTAATACAATAACTTGATTGCATGCTATTACTATTACCTAAAATGTCTTTATGAAAATGTTTTTCTTCTGTGTTGTTTCGTACTATGTTTGTACTTTAGTGCACAGAAGGAACGAGAAGAGCTTGTACTAACAAATGCATACACTTGAATTAATTCTTCTAGAAGTGAAGTTACATTTTATTATGTAAAGACAAAGCTTTCACTGCTGTTAGATATTAGTCGTTTAAGATATTTATTCAGTTAAATTGTCAAGCTGGTAAAATATTACGAGTGTTGGTTCAAAGTGGAACAGAAATGAAAAAGAGTCGACCATTAGCAATAAATTATGACCTACTTTTTATTATTAATCATTACCTAATGTAGCCAAGAACCTAGCCACGAAGAAATCATTTCGTCATTTCTACCGAAACATGAAAAATAAGATCTGCGATTTTTTGCCAATTTTTGGGCTTCTGTCCTCTGAAAATTGATTCTTTCTCGCTATGTTCTTGAATACTACGTAATATTGTACACAGCTTGACAGTTTATACAATGTAATTAGTCAATTTATTTTTCAATTTATATATACAAGTATTATACAGAGGGATAACTAAAGAGATCACTGAAAAGATACCATTATCAAACATCAAAAAGTTAGAAAACAGCCGAATAGAATCAATAGTATGTGTAGATTTCAGATAATTTGAATACTTTGTTTATAACAATCAAGGCAGTAAATTTTTCACATAAATAAATAATAGGGCTATGTGTATTAAAACGATAATATGCATTCCCGTATATAGACCACTACTATTATATATAACATTAAACATTACATAGAAGTGACGTGTTAAGGTAAGTGTAAGATTACTCATTAAACTTATAACTTTGCCATGCAACATGTAAGTGTATTTCATTTACTATGTATAGGTGGGATATTATGAAGAAAAGTACTACACTAGGCAATTATATGTCGAAAATATTTGCTGGTGAACATATTTTCGGCAAAAGAAAGACATATATTATACGTACGTGTACGTTATTGAGAAGTGAGATGAAAGCCAAAGTTGTTCTAATTAGAATTTAATTATATATCTCATACTTTGTGAATAATAAATTAATCAATCAATGTTGCTGTTATTATAAAAATAATAGAATAATGATATGGTTTAACTTTCATGAATTCATTCATACAATACATATACATAATGCCTAATAAATACCATACGTTCAATGATGATATAATATTATTAATAACAATTATTATATGTAAACATAATAAACGCAGGTGAATGTAAATAGTAAAGTATTTACCTAGAAATGTTCGCGAAGAAGTAAGTAGTAAAAGATATATTCTACTAGAATATTTAATAATAATACTATGCAATCTCACGGATCACGACGACTTTTTATTACAAGATTATAATATGCGTTACATAATTCGCAAAGTGCAAAAGAGCAGATAACCGGCACATTTTCAGTGAAAATGTGAAAGTGCCCTGGCACACTATAATATTTTATTCAAGACAAACCTATACTATACTATCATCTCATAATATTATATAGAGGTGTAGTGTACATAATGCATGGTTTAAAAGAGACAATTATGTACATAAAAATGTACCTAATGCATGCTACTGAAAACCTATGTACTGTATAATAAATAACCGCTGTAGATTTAAGAAAATCAGCTTAATAAAATACTACAGCTAGTACAACACTTGCTAGCATTACGACAAACAGAACGATGAGTTTTGTCAATCACCTTTTCTAAATAACAAAAATATCGTGCAAATAGCCACTTTTACTACAGTTGCTTCATTTTACTCACAAGGAACATGAAAATTACTACTTCGATTACACATGAGACAAGCGATAAGCGAATCGAACACGTTTCCATTTTGCTTTATGATTTTATGCATCAGGTCCACCCAAAACTACTTCAGTCTTAAGCGACATTAACTACCTAGTTGCCAACTGTGTGATCAATGCTTTAAGTTTAAAAAGAGAAAAATCACTAATGCAAGTGCACGTAAAACAATGAAGGAACATTGTTATTGTTACCATTCATTCTTCATTCACACATATACATACATACGAAGTATTATTGTAAAATTTGTATTATACAAAGCCTATGGCATAAAGGCAGATATAGTAGATAAGTAGATACCGACCGAATATATACCATACTTGTGCTTACTAAATTACTATTCGATTAGTATTCATTCTCACTTTATACTTTTACGAAAATAGTATTAATTATGTAAGACAATTACCGAGTTTAAATCTTAATTAGTCTTTCCATTCAATTTCAAGCATATAGGTTCTTATAACTCTTTCGATTATTTATTCAAGTGAATATGAACTCAAATCGTTGCTTTTAGGTATTGTATCTTTCTGCATTGCAATTCCATCGGCACTTGCACTGAGAACGTGTGAATTTGAGAACTTTTACTTGCTTACTTTGCAAACAATAATTTCATATGAAGTATTCTTCCACTTATACAAGATATACTTTACATATTACATACAATTTAAAATTCATTTTCTAGATTATAGATGCATGTAGCACATGTTATTCCCTTTTTACTACACTAAACTAAACTAAAATCTAAACTAACTAAAGTCAAATAAGAACACGATTATATCATTTAGCCCCAGGATTGATTTAACGGAAGAGGAATTGAAAAAAAATTACAAGCCGAGCGAAGAAGCCGAAATAATTGGCCCAACCCAAAGACAAGGTTGAGGAATGATTTTGCTCTTGGTTGCGCCTTCTAACGATTGTGAAGGTTACGAAATGGAGGAATAATGAGAGAGAGGTTGAAATTGCCACCCCAGAATTCGGATTCCCTCAGTCGATCCCTCAACTGCTTCACCCACGTTGCCATTTCAATGGATTTCCATTCAAATGATTGTTATTTGCTTTACTTACATACAACAACAACAAACAACTCAACCGTATTTCAAAACCTGATCATTTATTTGCACCCAATTTTAATTTTTGACGAAATAGTTAAAGTAAATTAATTCTGCACATAGTGCAAAGGTGGATTATTTAATTTTGGTAATTTTGATTAATTTTTGGGGACTTTAAGTGGGATTTGACTGTAAGCTGACGGTGGCGGTGGTCGGTTGTGGAAGTTGAATTGGTTTCAGAATACAAGCACCAGAGAGTGAATACAACAACTATATTTTACAAACACAACAGTAGTAGCAAATGAAAAAGTGGTCTTGAGAAACAAGATGGACCTCGACAGAAGAAGTGGATCAGCGTAAAAGTAAGACAAGTCGAATTAGTCGAAATCAAACCAAATGTTATTTATTTTATTATGTTGTATTGCAGTTAACGAATATATTCAAGTTAAATTTGACAAGTATTTTTAAATGGTTCGAAATAGGGATTTGTACTTTTTCCGTTCATTATGTTGATAGTAAGCAACGAATGTCAGCCTCGCTCCTCCGCTGGATGTTGTTGGTTATTCGTTTGCCCGAAAATTCAATTGTAGTTACTATTTTGTAATTGATATGGAAAGAACGACAAGATAAATGACTTTCGTGCAAGGTCAGGTCAAGTCAGGTGTTAGCAGTGACTAGTGACCAGGCCGACTTCTTCTGTCTACTTCAAATCGTTTATTTATTGTCAATTGTTGTCAGCAAACTAGCTGTTAAGTTGTTGATTGTCAGTTACTACTTTTATTCTTGGTTGTTGTCGTTGTGTGATCGAAGACCACCAGTGACCTTCCGTTTAATATTTCTTCTTGTGCTCACAATTTATTTCGTCGTGTTTTAGCCCCTTCTTCTGGACTTCTGCAACTTTTGTCGTTGGTTTGGTCGTGTTCACAACAAAAGTGGGGGCGGTCACCCCGGAATAGGTAATTTCAAAACGACAGACTTATGATGTATAAACAATTGCTTAAAAATAAACTCTTTGGTTCTTCTTCGATTTTTTCTGTTGATACCGAATGTTAATTCAGTGTGGATCGTAGTTTATGGAGGGATTTTAATTTGTTAAATGCGGGATTTTAATGCGGATGAATGTTGCAAACTTTTGACACTTTTGAAGCAAAAAAGTATTGTTAGTGTTGACTGTTTACAGGTTAAAATAACCTGTTATTTGTTTATTTATTATCTGTTATTGTAGAGCACAGTGCACTCAATAAAAATCCGGAATCAGGACAAAATTGAGCTTCACGCAGCATCTCCTCACCATTTCCAACTTCATAAGAGGAGAAAACGATTTTTAAATCTTCGTTCAAAAATGACAGACACTAGAAGACGTGTCAAATTGTATGCTCTCAACGCTGAAAGACAGTGGGACGATCGGGGAACCGGACATGTTTCTTCGTCTTATGTTGACCGCCTGAAAGGAATTTCTCTACTAGTCAGAGCCGAATCGGATGGTAAGTTTATAATTATTATATAATGTGATCACTAAGATCACCTTTTGCCAAATTCACAAGCTAACCAATATTTTAATGTTAAAACAGGCTCACTTCTGCTGGAGTCAAAGATTCAGCCAGACACCGCCTACCAAAAGCAGCAGGTACACACACACACACACGAATTCTTGTGTAAGAGGAATGGCAAAGTGCCGGTAATGATGCTAAACTGGTGATATGTAATTTTTAGGATACCCTGATTGTATGGTCAGAGGGTGACAATTTTGACCTCGCTTTAAGTTTTCAAGAAAAGGCTGGTTGTGATGAGATCTGGGAAAAAATTTGCCAAGTTCAAGGCAAAGATCCTTCTGTAGATATCACTCAGGTACAAGATTTTATAGTGAGTTTTTATAAAATGCTGGTTTTTAATCGCTTTGCTCATAACAGAGCACACTGGTATTTGTTTACTATTTTTGTGACTTTTGTTTCAGGATGTAGTGGAAGAATCTGAGGATGAGAGATTCGAAGATGTTTCGGATCCTGCACCACCTATAGAACTACCCACACCTGAAATTTCACGTTTGGAAGATCTACAAGAACTTGTATCCAGTTGTTTGGCTGTGCCTTTGCGTCGCGAAAAACTTTCCCTAGCCTTAGAACAGGACGGCTATATTAAAAAGCTTCTAGAAGTATTTCGTACTGCTGAACAAAACGGAGATAAATCTGCCCTACACCACCTTTACCATATTTTTAGAAGCATATTTTTACTAAACAAAAATGGGATATTTGAAATCGTCTTCTCAGGTATGGAAAAATCCTATTGATTTCGAATTCTAACCTGTAACTGTTTTTGTATTTTTAAAAATTATTTATTATAATAATTTGCAGATGACTACATTTTTGATGTGGTCGGGTGTTTGGAACATGATCCTAACGTTCCCAATCCAAAGAAACATCGAGAATACCTTAGACACATAGCGAATTTCCGTCAAGTTCTCCCTATTGGTAATGCAGAGCTTCTATCAAAAATCCATCAAACTTACAGAGTGCAATATATACACGACGCCGTACTTCCCGCCCCTACTGCATTTGAAGAAAATATGTTATCTACACTATCTTCTTTTATCTTTTTCAATAAAGTAGAAATCGTTAGTCTCATTCAGGTTAGTATAACCATAACATATTATTTTCATCGTATTTTTAATTTGTTTTTGGATCTTTATTGACCCTTTGTGTGACCTTTTTTAGGATGATGAAAAGCTATTAAAAGATTTATTTGGAGAACTCACAGATGAAGCCACTTCGGAAAGTAGGAGAAAAGATCTCATTTTATTCTTGAAAGAGCTGTGTGCCTTTGCCCAAAATTTACAACCACAGGCTAGAGAGGCATTTTATAAGGTTCGTAAAAGTTGTACTTTTGAATTCAAAATATACAATAAATATACCAATGATGACTATCACGCGCTGTGGCAAAGAGGGAACTGTCAGCTTGCAACAAGTTTGTCGTAATTGTAAAAGGGGTTGCTGGGGAAGGGTTATTGTTTAACTAAATTGCGAATTACTTAACTAGTAAGCAGCAGGTGTTGCCCTTCATGTGCTAAGATTATGAGAGCTGAGATTAATAATAATAAATTATACCCTTCATTATTTGTGTTTTATGATAGAAATTAAAACTTGTTTGTTATTTATTTATTTTCTAGACATTGACAAATCAAGGTGTTCTCTTAGCGCTAGAATTAGCTTTGCCGAATCCCGATGCAGCGGCCAAATCTGCATGTATAGATGTTCTAACTGCAGTTGTTGAATTTTCACCCACCATTGTTCGAGAGTATTGTCTTAATCAAGCTGCTGATGCTGACGACGTAAGAGTTAGGAAAACCTTTTTTTGTCAAATATTTTAATAAAATGTAATTATGATGTCAACATGTTGGACCGCATTATAAAACACGGTTATATTTCAGGACCAACTGCTACTTAATGTAATAATTGAGCAGCTGATATCAGATAAGGATCCGGAATTAGGAGGTGCAGTTACCTTGAGTGGTGTTCTGAGGCTGTTGATTGATCCGGAAAATATGCTAGCTGCTCTCAACAAATCGGAGAAGGCTGATTTCCTGAATTTATTCTACAAACAATCCATGCACGTTCTCATTGGTATGTAACTGTATATTTCAACTTTATTTGAGAACGCCGAATATTTTATTGTCAATGATGACTATCACGCGCTGACGCTTAAGGGAGGCTGTTACTACGATTAATCTTGCTGCAATTTGTAAGCAT